>JAOUZG010008446.1:4486644-4542224 GCA_026289955.1 Argiope argentata
ATATATATATATATATATATATATATATATATATATATATATATAGGAAGTCATTTCATTTCCGTCCGTAGAACTAGAGATGCATAATCCACCTTTTTTGCATTACAAATCATTTTGCTATTGCTATTTTTAAATATTTGTTCCAAATATCTATTTTCAATCATATTATTAATTAGTATAAATTTAAAATTTTTTAATTGTAATTAATACTTAATTTACTAATTTATTAAACGCGTATTTGTATTAATTTATATACTTCAGCTTACTTTTTGAATCTTTTGTAATAGTATTAATTTTATTTATATATATTGTAGTAAAGCATTTTCTAAAAAGTTGAATTAAAAATAAATGTCATTTCTTTAAAATGTTTACTTTAGATCTAAATTCTGCGAATAGATGAAACTAGAGAAATGAACAGAATTGCATGCCATCAGGAACTCATGTTATAGCTTATAAATAGTTAAAAATGATTTTTATATGATAGCGTAATGTCAAATGCGAGTATTTAAAAGTCAAGGTCTCAGTGAAAGGACCGATGACTTCTCCTTTTCAGTGAAGTTACCGCTCCGATAGATTTCAATGATATCCAATTCAATCTTACGATAATTTCAAGAATAACCGATTCAAACCATTCACAGATTTCTCCTTTTATCTTTATTCCAACTAAGGGGATGGGACCCTGAGGGCTCAAGATAAGAATGTTTTGTGTTTCTAGGATTTCCTTTCCTTCCCCTGTAGAGTCGAGGATGAGCTGATGCTTCTTTTTTTTTTTTTTTTTTTCAGAGCTGTCGGCTCAGGCCGTTTTGAGATAGCATATTGTCAATACGGGGAGTTTAACAATTTGGTGTTTTAAGTTGAAAGTAATCCACTACTGCTTTTATTCCTCTTCCACTTATAACAAATTTGCCAATAGCCAAATTTTACATTAATATCGTAAGATTTAACATTAATAGATTAAGATTTTACATTAATATCGTAAATAAAATTGCAATCCACTGACTTCTCCATTTTCTTTTTGGTATATTCATTGAAAAATACACTATCGTGTATTAATTTTTAAGAATTATGAATAAAATATTTTTTGTATTATTCAATACATTTTTCAGTATTTCAAGGTAAAATTAACATTACTGAGATATCACTGCAATATTGCGATTCATTTTACTTGAATTTTAATTTGAGGTTTTAGGTAATTCTATCTCATTTCTGCTGTTTTTGATAACGAACCAATGTTTAGTTTTAATCATGAAGTTTCATGGTCCATTAACTGAAGAATGATTAATTTTATATTAAGAAATTTTTAAAAAAATTATCTTTTTTTAAAGTTGGTTATTTTTTACGCATTTACAAAGAGGTTTTATATTCTTTTTTGTTAAACAAATTTTTAAAAAATGTTATCGTGTAAATTTTTCTCATACCAAATACATAGTTTTATGGATGTTAGTTCGAATATCGTTGTAAAAGAAACCATTCATTTCTTCTATAGAATTAAAAAGAACCTTTGGATGAATAAAATATTCTAAGCATCACTAATTTTATATTTATTTTAAAAGCTTATTGTATTAAAAAAATGTTTTGGAAAATATATATATATAAACTTTTTTTCTTAAAATGTCTGTTTTAAATATAATTCTTAAGAATGGATGACGTAATATATTTATGCATTGCCTGAAGGGAGATTTCTTTAAATTTGAATTTCTCCATTTCCTACATTGTTTACTGCTTTTAAGTGTCATAAATTTGGTAATTGTTTTTCCCTTCTGCACATTTTATGCCGAGCATAGGAATATTAATGCCCTGAAATAGTGTAACTGTAACTTATCACGTCGAACTTTCGCTTTGCGAGAAGAATAGATCCTTCTTTTTAACAATTTCTGAGAAAATTTAAAATTGCTTTATAATTTCATAATGCAGCAATTCTGTGCGGGATTTGGAAATCATTTTTCAATTGTTTCATTTAACACTGCTTAAAACTTGCTAAAAAAACCAATATTTACAATATTTGCTTTGATGAGGTTTTAGATGTTATAAATTAAATGTGTTTGATCTTTTAAATTTTTTAAAAATTGTTTAAATTTATTAAAACATTTTTATTACATATAATTGTAAAATTATTTCTCGAAATTAGGGAGAAAAATTTAATTCCTGAAACAAAAAAATGCATATATTTGCATAATTTTTATCTGGGGTTGTGATTATTTCTTGTTCTGCTATTAATTTTGAGTGTGTGTGTGTTTTTAAGAATGATTAAAGCTGTTTTGATTGCATAGTTTTGAAAAACTAGTATTGTTAGAATATTTTATAACCATAAATGAATTAAAACCTTAATTATTTACTTCACCCTTATCATATATTTTATTTCTTCATTGTATTAACTAAAATGTTGCGAATACTAAGTTTGCTTCTCGTAACTTCTAGAAAAATGGGAGTTTTACTAAACTAATTTTTTTTTTTTTTTTACAATTTCTCTATTGGTTAAATTTCTTACTGCATTGGCATTAAGTGAATGTATATATTCTTTTGCCTTCATAAAAATAAAGTAGAAAATATTTTGATTTTACAATAAAATAATAAGAAAGACTTATAAAATGTACAATTGCATTAAAATTCAAATAATAACAAATGGTATTATAATATAAGTGACAAATTTAATAAATAATATCCCTACCTAGAATAAAGTTTTAAAGCAAATAAAAAATCTCTAGTGTCCATCCAAATGTCATTTAAACACATTTTTCAGAATATTTTACGAACTTTCTTTTTTGCTTAAAATCGCATAGTCTCCAGCGACTGTGCATTTTAAATTCATTTATTTTTTAACATTAAGTCAGCCAAATTATATTTTGAGAACATTTTGAATTGAAATTTAGAATAATCACAATCAAGATTAGTGAATCAAATATATTCACCGGCTGTTTTCAAAAGAGATTTTTTTAAATTAAATCAATTTCAAATTTAGTAAAGGATAAAATAAAATTATTCTCATTACAATTGTTCTTTTTTATTTAAAACTACAGTTTTTAAAGATGAAACAGCCCTGACCTCATGATAAACTTCGTTTTCAGAAACAGCAGAAATGAGATAGAATTATAAAAAATTGAAACTTCAAATTAAAGTAGTATTAATTTCATTTCCTCACTGTTGATATTTTTACCTTGAGCACGGAAAAATAAAAATATTTTATCTGTGATTCTTAAAAATTAACGCACGATCGATCATTCTTGGGTGAATGCAACAAAAAGAGTTTGAACCCTTCAACCGACTGGAACGTAGAAAGTCGCTACAACGTGTCTCTTGAAAACTGGCTGGAACGTAGAAAGTCACTCCAACGTGTAGCAACGCCTGGAACGTAGAAAGTCTCCTTCCGCAAATATCTTAACCCGCCTACCCCCACAGAAAGTCGCCATTTCTTTCCCCCTTAAGTGTAATAAACGAGGTGGGGGATCCGCTTGTTAGAGGTCATTTTGTGGTTATCACTGGCAGCTAGAACTTGGGTGCTCCCTCCATTTAGGGGAATGAACTCCTGAGAATAGGAAATCACTTTCTTGTAAGAATTCGCGATAACAGGATTGATTGGTGATATGAGCTGTATACTTCCTTCTTTATTTAAATATTTCATTTCAAATCCAAGAGAAAACTATTATACTTATTAAAGATAGGAAAACCCTCATATTTACATGCCATAATTATGTATAATAGTCAAGGATTGTGATTAGTTTATAAAAGAGAATTTGAATTTTCTGTTCTTCTCTGATGAATTATTAAAAATTCACGTTTGAACTGTTAATAATAATTAAAAAACCTTTGTGTATTTTTCAATTTATTTTCATCTCAATTTATAAGCGACACAAATTCTTCTTAATAAATGTTATTTTAACTATTGCTTAAATTTTTGTATGTAGATTTTGGGCAAGCATTTACTACACAAGGGAAGACAAATTTGAAAACTTTTGGATATAATTATTTATTTATTTTTGACTTTTTAAACTTACCTGTAGTAAAAGTGTCGTTAATTATTTTTATAAAAGTTTTTATTTAATGTATCTTGATAAATATAGTTACTATTATTCTTTTTTTACTGTTTCATATTATTTTTTTATTTTACTAAATTAATGCAAGCGTTATTTACTACGTTTTCCAAATCATATTTGTCTTTTTTTTTTGGGAGGGGGGGGGGACAGATTGAAAAAAAAAAACTGTTTCTTTTATAAATATAAAAATATATTTTTGGAAATTATATTTATTTATAATATAAAGAAAAGAATAAAAAAAAGAAAAGAAATATTTTTATATTTATAAATATTTTTTATAAATATAAAACATTTTTTAGAAATTATATTTTTAAAATATACAATTCTATTATAAATATATATTTGAAATCTCTATAAAAAATCAAACCACATTCATATGAGAGAAAGTTTTGTGTCTTGTGATGGACTGCTAAAAGCATAAATGGGGAAAAAAATACATAGTAATAATACGGACTATTAAAAAAGTTTAGTATATGAAATATATATATATATATATATATATATATATATATATATATATATATATATAATAAATGGGAAATTATTATATAAACATTTATTTATATTCAATAAAATTCGATTATTGAATTTCACATTGCTTTGAAGAATGGAATGAATAAATGTACATGTCCACTCATAATTATTGCTTTGCATTAAAACAAAGTTAGTCTTAGCTATTGATGAAATTAAACAAATACATTAAAGGCTGAACTACATACATTCTGTTTGAACATATCACAAGGCTGCAAATTCAGAACTTAATAATGAGTACTGATTTACATGCATACTTAAAAATTAAAGTAAATGAATGCCAATATAAATAAAAAATTACTACCTAACAGGAGACAGAGTGTTTTTATATATCTGTAACATTGCTGCTGATAATCAGTACCATATAAATATTTTAAAATGTCGCCTAGAAGAAATTTTAAGTCTAATAAAATAACTCTAGAAATAATTGTTTAAATGGATCTTATGCTCCAGTACCATGCTTCAGCAGATTTGGGCATTATACCTTGCAGTAAAAGTAAACCAAAATGTAGATGTAGTTCTTTTATATCCGTATTTTTCCTATTTAATACTTTCGATGATGGTGTCAAATCGGATTTGTTGAAAAAGGCTTCAACATATTTATTTGTTTCTTCCATAATAAAACTTATCCCTGTATTATAAAAAATATTCTGAATAACGTCATCGGATAATCAAAGTCCCAAAGGAAATTTTTTACCAATGCACTGATACTAGGAATCGAGTAAATTGAAAATTTGGAGGAGCAGGGGAAGGTGCTTGCAAGTCAATAGGACACCTACAGCGAGCTGCATTTAAAGTATCATTATTAGATTCACTTTCCGATGTAGAGTATTAATCTTCAGAAGATAAAATTAATTCATCACAGTCAGAAGCGTCAGATTTTGAATCCCTATTAAGCTCAACAATTTTGGCATAAATATAAAGATATTTGTGAACATTATTTTTGCTTTGATAAAAAATAATTACAAATGATAAGAAGATTTTAACATCAAGAGAACCCCGAAGAGGCATCTATGACTAGACCACCAATAACTTGCTGATTTACCATACCAACATGATTCCCAAACCCAGTTTTTGCGGTTAATTCTGTAATGTAAAAATTCACGATTCTCTCTATTTTTTTCTTTATATATATATTAATTCTGATTTAACACAATATTCTAATTTTTGTATTGTCATTTTTAAGCCACTATTCTACCATCAGAGTTTTAGGACTGGAAGAAAAGATCCCTTAAATGAAAAACTGATCATCCTTCACAAACTGGAAAAACTATTACAGATTCATTAATATCTATAATTTGTTTGTTTTATTTTAATTAATGGACTAAAATTTGTAGAAAGTATTTTTGTTATTTCAATGAAAATAAAACCTAATTTTTCACTCACGGCTTTTAAACGTTGCTGAAGTTATGATTACGTACTCTAGAGTGTTTTCTTTTCTTATTATTTTATTGAGCCTCCATCTTTTGAAATTCACATGCAGTGAAATATTGTAAATGAAATTTCTTTAAATTATCCAAACATGATGAACATGGAAGACACGTTCTGAAAGTGGTAATTCTTAATTGGTCAATACTTGCAGCTAAGTCTCCTTTTTATCTACAAGATTTCACAATTTACGAATTTTCACAAAAAATCATAATGTTGTAATTTAATAAAACGAACTTTTGATTTCATTGCTGAAATTAAATGAAGAAAAGTTTTTTTGCAATATTTGTTTGCAGAGAAATGCATGGATTTATGAAAATATTTCTCCGCTAACTGTGAGCAATTTTTACATAGATTTGGGACAAGTTTAGGAATGATATAATAAATTGACATTCAAAATATTCACGTATTAAAAATGCGAATGAAATGATAATTTTTAAACGATGTAAGCCATTTGAATAAATGGATGCGTTATTATTTTTATCTTATTTCAATACTAAAATTAACTTTAAAAACTTATTATCTCAACTTACATTTTAATTATTTCAAAATAAGATAATAAGTCAAAAATATTCGAATTAATAATATTTTCAATTACTAAATTACTATAATTACTAAAATATTCACTTACTATACATTGACAAAAGATTGTTTTATTTAAAAAATCTGAAAAAAAAAATCATGCACATTTTTATTTTAAAATGTTTGATAACAGATATATATTTTCCAAAATGAACGTAGTATTTTTAATAAGTATTATTAAATTATTAACCTTTTGGTTGCGGGAACCCAAACTCGGAAAAGTTCCTTAGAATGCGGGCATTCAGTGAAGAAAGATAACAGATGCTTTCCTCTTTTTTAGCACTTCAATTTCGAGCTCCCGTGGCGTTAATTGGTCATCTGCCCTCTCTGTTTTAACCAGGTTGCTTCTTTGAGGTTTTATTGCGTCTGGCCCCTAGAAATATCTTTTTATCGCATTTTTTTTCTTCTTCTGAAACATTTGTTTACTAATTTCCGCATGAAATAGTAATGAATTAAATTTTATGATATTAAATAACCTGTAAATAGGATTACTGCAGTACAGTTATTTAGCATTAAACAAATTTTTGTCAATTTTTCAATCATTTTTGTGATTAAATAAATTTCTCAAGCCTTACTGAAGCTGTCAATTTAATTCCTATAAAGCTTGAGCACATCATTGCGAATTTTAATTTGTTTTTTCTTCTAACTCTAACTCATTTATCTTTATTAAATTTAACGATTTATAAATCATGTATAAATATCGTACTTGATTTTTTTAAAAATATTTTTATTTCTTTGCTTAAAACATGGATAACAATCCTTGGCTATTTTGTAAATTAAATACATTTGCAAAATAGCAGGCGATTATCTGCTATTTTGTAGATTTGAATTTTTTAATACTAATGTATTGAACTCATAAAATCGAATACAATTTTTATTCCTAACATATTTCGATCGGTTTTTAATATAAATCACTATTAACATTTCTTTGTTCTATTGTCGATTCTTATAATTTATAGTGATTTTTTTCCGAGAATTTCAATTACTCATAACATTATTATAATTCTGAAAAGTACGCTCTATTTTCTAAACAATTAATAACCATTTTATAACGAATTTTTTTTTCTACATAAAAATTTATTAATTTGTAGGTAATCGACAGATTAAAGACGATTAATTTAAACAAAGCAAGATTATATATGTTTTATTCAGAATTTGATGTATAAGATTTCATTGGTGTAAAATTATATTAAGAAATAGTTATCAAAAAAAACTTTAAAAAAATCTTTAATAAATAAAGCTAGTATTCTAAATGATCAGAATTTATTATTAATTACAAATATTTTTGCAAGCACATTATTTAGATTATCTTTCAGAAATGCTTCAAATTAAATCTAGAATTCCTGTCTTTTTTACGTTGTCACTTTAGTTTGTTTTAGTACAAATATTTCTGGAAAATTTTAAATGTCTAGTAACTTTTCAATGAATTAAAATGAAGGAATAAAGCTTTTAATATTTCTCTTCTGATTTTGGAATGCCTAAAAAGCTACTAATTATTATTTTTGATAGATTTTTAGAGCCTCTTCCAATACTTTAAAATTAGAATTATAAATTTTAATGAATGTTTAATTATACATAATAAAAGCAGCCGTTTTCATAAATCATGAAAAATAATGAAGAAACTCACAGATTGCTTAAAAATCAAAAATCAAATTTATTTTTAAAAAATCAAAGCTCAAATTTATTTTTAGCATGAATTTATCGTTCAAGCATTAAATTTTAAAGCTAAGAAATTGTAAGTTGTCATTTTTTTAATATTGCGTTAAAACTGTACGTTAATTACTGGGAAGTATATATGCCCGAGGTTCCAGTCATAGAGGAGGAAGCAGACTTGATGACAAAACAGTGTTTTGTCACTTTTCAATGTAAAATATAATTACAGGGCGAAAAAAAACCAATAAAAGGTTCAATTTATTTTTCCTGGACTGTGACGAATTGGGATCAAAGATGTAACAAATTATCTAGAAATCCAATAATCTTCACTAAACCATTTTATCAGAAATGAAATGTCAAATAATTCTTGATTCAAAAATTTATCATTCGAATAAAATTATAAACGCATATTGTAACAAAATTATAAAATTTTATTAAGTTAAGGAACTAATGATTTAAAATGTTAAAAAATTAAGCAACGGGGGAAAAGAACTACTACTAATAATAAATGAAATTATGTAACTACTACTAATAAATGAAATTATGCAAACTCATTCGAGAGCTCTTAGGAGTGTTACTTTAAAAAAATGTCGCCAAAGCAGGGTTCACAAAACTCACTACCGCCAATAGTGATTATACCTACAGGTGGACAAAATCTCCTGACCCCTTAAAATCTACAACATTTTGCTACTACTAATGTTTCCTAATACAAACCATACATTTTTTTCTTATCTAAAATGTATGGTTTACACAATTGATTTGAATTTGTATATAAACACGATTTCTAAGATATTTGAAAGTTCTGAAAATGTTCACCAAAAATGTCATATATTAAGAAATTTTAAATATTAAAAATATTATGTATATATATATAACTAAATACAAAAAATACAATTTTTAAAAGCATGTAATAAATTGAAATTCAATATATATATATATATATATATACTATGACATTTTCTGTATGAATTATTCTTTAAAAAAAATACAAAAGCATATCTCTTTATACAACTTATTTTATTATCCTCAAAGAAAACTCTATTTCTGGGTTTCATTTTCAGATGATGTGCTGCTGGGTGTTAAAAAATTTGTTATTGAGAAAAATTTTGGTTGCTGCTGCTTTCTTTTTTTAAAGTTGAACATTAAATTGTTGATCTCGTGCATGGCAGTTTCTCTAGTTTCTGCGTCTAGAGCTCTCAATTTGCAGCACAGTAGTTCGCAAAACAAAAAACTCTCATCTTTAGTTGCTTTCTGTTTGGAAGAGACCTCCTTCAAAAAGAGAAAAGCCTCATTCATCTGCTGTTCAATTTTTGCTGAGTTTTCGGCTTTCCTCTTTTTCCCTCTAGGCGGCCCACCCTGAGATGTGCTGGGATCTGCGAGGCTGCAAGGAGTTTCATCCTCCTCCTCTTCAGAAATATTTTCTAATCTCTGAAAATAATTTTAAACTTTATTAAAATCATGTAGTTTACTATATTTGCCGTTATAATAATTTTATATTTGTGTTGTATTACATGCAAAATATTTTTTTTTCAGTTGCCAAAAACTGAAGATGAGTGGCTGTGTATAGCACAGCAATATGAAACTGAATGGAACTTTCCAAACTGTTTGGGTGCGGTTGATGGGAAACACGTTGTGATTCAGTGCCCAATTAACACTTCTACAGAATTTTTTAACTATAAAGGGACCTTCAGCGTGGTACTACTGGCTCTTGTAGATGCCCGCTATTGTTTCACGTTTGTGGACATTGGGTGCCAAGGGCGGATAAGCGATGGAGGAGTTCTCAATAACTCGTCTCTGTTCTCAAAATTAAAAACGGGGCAATTGAGACTTCCAAAAGATAGAAAATTACAGCCATCTGGCGAAAAATTGCCGTATGTCTTCCTTGGGGACTCAGCATTTGCCTTAAGTCGACATATGATGAAGCCATATCCTGGTAATTTAGAAAAAGGGAGCTCACGGAGAACTTTCAATTACAGGCTATCTCGCGCTCGTCGTGTAGTTGAAAATGTGTTTGGTATAATGGCTTCGGTTTTTCGAGTGTTTAGAAAACCGATGGCCTTACAACCGGATAAAGTGAGCAACGTCACTCTAGCGTGCGTGCTTTTGCACAACTTCATGAGAAAAAGTTCGTCTTCAACATTATCCTATTCTCCGCCAGGTACATTTGATACCGAAGTGGATGGGGCAGTCGTCCCCGGATCATGGAGAAATGATGAAAGTGAAATGACTTCCTTCATCCCTTTGAAAAAAGCGCCTCGAAAATCAGGTGAAGTGGCTAAAGCTACTCGAAACTCCTTTGCTGATTATTTTACAAAGAGTGGGAAATTACCTTGGCAGCATAAGTATTGTTAATAAAAAAAATCAGTTTGGAAAATAAGTAAGTAATTAAAAAAACTGTGTAACCGACTCTTATGTCACAATCAAAGATTTATGATATTTTGTATTAAATTGCAATGGTTCCTATTTTTCATTACTTATATATATACAATATAATTTATATATTTTGTATTCAATATGTAGTTAATTTCAGTATTAATATTTTAAATTATCCAAAACATGAAATAAAAATGCTTATTAACCTAAAATATTCATAATTACTGCATACATCATAACACATTTGCAAAAATTTTTAATGACCCTCCTCTGAAGGAATTAAATTACAATTTCATCTCTTAGATTTTAAAATATGCTAATATTGTTGTAACATCTATGAATGATTACTTGAAAAATTTATACTTATAATGAAGGAAAATTCCATATTTCCGATAATCATAAATTACTTTATAATTTAACTAGAGTTAAGTTAATAAATAAATATTAAATAAGAGTCACTTCAAATATTTAAAATAAAAAACTAAAACAAGTTAATAAGAAAAGACAATGAATTTCTTACCTCGGAAGTTTGTGTCCTCCTGGGCGTGTAGATAGAGTGCAGAAATGATTGCATTTTTTCAAAAGCAAACCATTCTGGCTTGTAAACATCTTCTGTTCCAGAACCAGTTCTCACACTATCTCGGACTTTCATTGCCAGCTTCCGATAAGTGGACATTAAATTTTCTTTTTTTTTCTTCAATAGACCTAGTGAACATTCAATGATCTCGGTGTTGCGGCTGCCATATTATTGGCTCCGCTTCGTAAAGATCCAAAAATTCAGCTACTAACTCGTTTCCCCACTCCATCGTTAAGATCTCGAAGAACAAAACTGCTTGGCTTCTGAAAGAAAACTGACCCACAAAATGAAGTGTCCCTCAGTTCATTTCCCCCCCCCACCCACACGTGCCCAAACAAACTTTCCGGCTCTTTGATGGTTCTCCTTTTTACCGACATTTTGCGGGAAGCTCTCCGACGTCTGCACAGGCGGCCCACAGGCGAGGGGGAGTGTAGTCCCCCAGTGGGTGGAATGGAAGATTTACGAGCAAATCTGTGAAGACGGCAGGTCGTGTAACACCGGCTTTAGGGGAGGTGGGTTTTAAAATCGGCTACTATGTTAAACGCTGCAGGAGGTTCGTGTTACTTCCGACGATCGCGGCTTTTTCACAGAAGGTTCCTCTGTGCCTTAAGGCGGTAGGGTTGGGAAGGGATTCACAAAATAGGTTGTTTGCTGTTTTATTGTTGTGTTTAATAGGGGTTGTGTTGCGTTTTAGGTTCTTATTTCCCCGTGTTATCTCAAAATTAGAAAGATTTTATGGCTATTTGTAAATAAGTTTTCCATGGAAGTTCTCTGTTAACGATAAAGGATAATAAGGATTCCGAAAAGTTTTTTTTATGGAGAAGAAAGCTTGTTTTAAATATTAATACTATTGTAAAGGTATAAAGGAAAACTATTGCATTAACTTTGTGGCCTATTTACATAGTAGTTTTCTCACAAAGCGCGTAGTGGCTCTTGTTACTGTGGAGGGCAATCGTTTTATATTTCTAGCTTCTTAATCTATCATCAAAAGGCCGTCAGAAGTTTAGATGACAAATACAAACGACGTCTTTCAAATAGCATTAAAAGACCCCCCCCCAAAAAAATGGAGTTGTTGGTTTTCCCCCCCCCCCCTTAGAGTGAGATAAGTTATGTAAATGGGAAGTGCCCTGCACGAATGCCATTCTGCGCATTTTTCTTCAGTTGTCAATTTCTACTCTTTATTTTACATATTGTGAGACGTTTTTCATTATCAGAGTATTTTTTATTTATTTATCAGCTTATAATTTCTTCATTATGAGCGAAAGTAAACTTGAATTCAGTGATAAATTAAACCAATTTTACCTTTTACTGATGAAGTAACAGTTATCTGTTAAGCGAAGATGAAAGTAAACCAAAAAAATGTTTTAGCTGTTTTGATGGTTAACATTCTCTCGAATTTCATTTATTTTTCTTACTTCATTGAAGTTTTAAAATCATTCCATCTTTTTCCTGAATTATTTTGATGCACCAAAAAATTAAGCAGTATTATTACTATTGACATATGTCTATACACATTATCTGCTATTGACAAACTGTTGTTTTAATAATATTTCAACAGTTTAATAAGATAAAAAATAAGGATTTTTTTGTAGATATTTGTTCTAACTTTTATTTCAATGATTGAAAAGTGATTGCTAAAAATTTACGCGTGATTCACTCATACGTAAATTTATTGAAACTTAATATGGAACTTTCGTTTAAAAATTCATTTTTTTTTCATTGTAACTAGATATTAACTTAACAATACTATAGAAAACTTAAATAACATATTAAGATAAGAAATTAAGATTGAAAAATTTAGCATGATGGCTTATACCAAAAAAGTAATATTTATGAGGAACTAAAGTAAAATGCTCAGGCTGGAAACTGAAAGAATGTGTTTTCGAAATATATTTCACTGAGTAATGTTTTCCGGGATTTTATTGAACAATTTTTTTATGTCAGTATTAAATAAAGTTTTAAAAACATGTTATCTCATTTATCGAATTACTTTGATAGATGAGATTATATAACTTTTAGCGCAATATTGTCTCTTGATTAGCTAAATTTTTTAAAAGATAAATAAAAATTAGTTGTAAAATAAATAAAAACACTTTTGGAATGTAAATTTATCTTACACTCTTTTTCGATGATTTAAGTAAAAAAAAAAGAATGTATGAATTTTTAGAAACAAAATATGAAAACTTCTTTAAAAATTTAATTAAAGGTAAAAAAAAAAATATCTTTACATTACGATCGAAAAATTTAAAATGATATTTATATTCAAAAATTCAATGGAGATAGTAGTTTATATTATAAAAGCCCTTTATTGCCATCAGTATTAAGAAAAGGGAATACTGAAGGCAATAAATAACAGAATTCTTAGCCGAGTGTTAAAAGAACGTTTTATTTTCGAAATTTCTTTCAAAAGGCGCTGTTTCCCATGTTTTTTTTTAATTCAAAGAATATTTTTATTTCAATATTATATAAAGATTTAAACATTATCTAGTCTATTACCGAATTGCATCGACATCTATACCATATAAAAGTATCCCTAATTGCATTCATATATACAATATGCATGTCATATATTTTAGTAATGTAGAAGAAATTGCATTCTAATATATATTACATTCTACGTATTATTAAATTTTGCCAAAAAATGAATTAATATTTTAAAAGTATATCGGGGAAAATTAAACAAAATAAAATAAAATGAAGTTTTTTAAATTGATATTAATGCCAGATTTTATTTCAATGGTTTGAAATCTAATATAAATTTTTTAAAAATTATTTTCCAAATTATATTATAAAATAAATATCAAAGATTTGGTGATGAAAAATATACCCCAAAAAGTCGATGAACGAAACGCTTCACACTAAAAAGTGTCAATACAATAGCTGAGGGGCAGTTAGCTGAGGGGGTTAACACTTCAACTGGGAGAAAATGCAACTCATTGTCGGAAAACCGCAAAGCAATTGCTCATTGTAGAACGGTGACAGATTTATTGCTCCAGACCCCAGGAAGTAACAGCCCCTCAGCTTGGAAGAGTCCATGTGGTACAAGACACACCGAGAAAGGAGAAAGTCTGGATGTTAAAGGGAGTGCCTCTTGAAAGGAGCTTGGATGTTAAAGAGTTAAAAATAAATATCGGAAAAAACTAAACTAAAATTCTCTGAGTGTTGGTAAAAAGATTGTATTGTGTTCGTAATGCTATTTGATGAATGATAATTCCTCTAAATAATTCATTAAAAAAAATTTTCTATTTTTTATACAAATTTATAAAATCATATTGCTGGATTATTTATTTATTTATTTTTGAAGAAATTCTATTTTCTGAAAACATTACAGATTAAAAGAGAAGCTCTTTGTTCTTAGAGCGAAAACCAATTTCTTATTAGAAAAACCGCCCTGCTCTCAAATTACATCTTGATTTATCACTCGACACTGTTCACAATCTACCGCTTTTAAAGGAACGTGAAAGTCGAGACGCGGGAAAGTTTACCCCATGTTGTTAGTTCTCAGGAGAAAGCAAAAACATACCAGGCCTGTGAAGAAGATCGGCGATAAAAATCCGATATCGTCAATTGACATTTTTAAGGATGGTGTTGGTATTTTAAGAATTAAGACACGTATAACTGAACGTAAAGATGTACCAAATGTTTTGAGTCCAATTCTTTTGTCAAGTGATTGTATATTTACTAAGCGTTTGATTGAATCTGTTCACAGAGATAATTGTCATGCTGGAACTCAGATTATGCTGTCCATTTTAAGAGAAAAATTTTGGATTGTAAAATCACTTAAAACTGTTAGAAATGTACTTAATGGTTGTTTGAAATGTAAACGTTGTATAGCAAAACCATTGGCTACTGAGTCTTGTCCGCTGCCTGAAGATCGAGTTTCCGACACAGTGGCCTTTGAAATGACGGGAGTTCACTTAGAGGGGCCACTTTTTCTGAAGAACAGTTTGAATGTTTGGATTGTATTGTTCACTTGCGCTGTGTATCGAGCTGTTCATCTGGAACTTGCGGCTTCTCTAAATACGGATTCTTTTCTAATGGCATTTCGTCGATTTATAGCTAGAAGGGGTAGACCAAGAACCGTCTATTCAGATAATGGCACTAATTTCAGAGGTGCAAATAATGAGCTATCTGGACTAGATTGGGAAAAAATCACTAGGGAGGCAAACATTCGTAGAATTTTGTGGAAATTTAATCCTCCCACAGCTTCCTGGTGGGGAGGTTTTTGGGAACGATTGGTTCGAGTTCTCAAAGAACTGTTAAGACGCTCTCTCGGAAAATCGATCTTGTCTTTTGAGGAACTCGAAACTGTGTTATGTGACTGCGAGTCTGTTATAAATTCACGTACCCTAACTTACATCTCTGAAAATTCAGATGATTTTATTCCTTTAACTCCTTCTATGTTTTTAATTGAGAATCGAAATTTTAGTACTAATGACATAGACATGGTAGAGACCCAACATTTAAGAAAAAGGATAAGATATAGAACTAAGTTGCTGAAAGATTTAAGATTTCGTTTCCGAAAAGAATATTTGAGTTTATTAATTCAAAAACAAAGTCAGAAAAAAATCATTCTTGAACCCAAGATTGGTGAAGTTGTATTAATCGGAGACGACAGTAAAAAACGATTAAATTGGCCTTTGGCGATAGTGGTAGATTTGTTGCCAGGTTACTATGGAAAAATTCGTACTGTTAAAGTGAAAATACAGTCTGGAGTTTCTCTGAGGCCTGTGCAGCGAATTTTCCCACTAGAATTAAACATTAATGAAATAGATTCGCTCATAAAGAGTGAAAATAAATGTATGCCAAATGAAACTATATGTAAGGGCGATTTTCCACACATTTCCTCCACCCCTGAAGGTACCGAATGTAAATTTACACGATCTGGCAGATGTATCAAGGCACCCAATAAGTTTGATTTATTCAACCAAATTATGTATGTTTTTGAGTGCAGTGAGCATTCAAAAAGTGGGGAGGATGTGAAGAAGACCGTCCCTGTTTAAAAAGAAATTGAAGTGAACGGACTGTCCTGGAGCCTGCGAGCTCTTGTTGATATGAAACTACTTAAGGCCCTATCACACGGCGAAATACCGTCAGCACTTTCGTCGATAGTTGTCGATTTGTGCCCGCTGGCAACCGGTCAAGCAAGTTTTCCGCCATCGTCAACTTTTTTTAACCGGCTTGAAAATGTCCACGATAGTGACGGAAATATCGTTTGCAAACAAAATTCAACCAATCATGTGAAACTTTTCTGTGACGTAGTGTGCCAAGAATGGCATCTGTTGGCGCTACTATAATGTGAAAATATACGCATTGAATGTTACATATTACTAAATACTAAAAAATGTTTCGACAGAATGAAAAAAGCGAAGTGAAACTACAGCATCTTTTTCCCATTCTGTGGGACAACTTATTGCCCTCACTTTAAAAAAACTGACGCTACAGTAGGAGGAATAGTTCTCTAGAAGGATCTTCGAAATTGTGATGGAATTTTCAGATATTCAGCAGGATATTTTTAAATAAATAAAAATATATACATTAATTCTGATGTGAGTTGTTTTCTTTTTGTGAAATATATTTGGCCATATTCAGTCTTTATTTATTCAAATAATAGTATAATCTTTTGATTATATTAATTCCTTAAATAGTTTGTTAACAGCTTCTATATAATTTAAAAATTTTAATTCCAATGTTAGAGTGAAATATATATTAGTGATTGTAAATTTTAATACTTAGATGTTCCTGCAATGTTGCAGAAATATAAAACATATTTGGCTTTGACAAAAATATAAAAATGATCATACTTTTATAATTAGCAAAAAACTAAATCACCTTTTGTATGATAGACAATAAAATTGAGGCTTCTTTTTCACATTTTTTCTTTTAAATTTAACAAATTAACAGTTAATTTAGAATGATATTTCTGATTATACATTTGCATTGAGAAAGATTCATAGAATGGCGACATATTTGGAAATGGTCAGACTATGTTTTATTGCTTCTCATTACTGATGTAATGTGAAGGGCTTTTCTGTAATATTCTTTTTTTTTTTTGGTAATTTGAAAATTTAAGAAAAACCTGTTTTTTAATATCTATGTAAAAATAAATGAGGTTTTAATACTTTAGCTTTTAAAAAACTAAGAAAGATGCAATAACATATTTTGGAAAATTATTTTTGATTATTATTATTGAATGAAAATTATTTAATGATTCCTATTTTTTCACAAATACTGGTAATAAATCCACAAAGATTTTAAAAAATCAGCTCTGTAGTTGCAAATAAAATGAAAACAAAACATTTAACACATTTTTTTAAAGAGTAATTTTAGAAATGAGTGAGACTAAATAGTGCAGAAATATAAAACATATTTGGTTTTGACAAAAATATAAAAAGATCATACTTTTATTATTATCAAAAAACTACTATAGATACTATTAGAAATAGCCTTAGAATGGAATTGTTTTATAATTTTGAACTGGTGCGGGGAAATAAAAATTATTTAAAGGAATAATAAATACAAATCAAGTCCAATATACATTCTCAAAAATTATTTTTAAAAAATTAAAAGGAGAAAAAAAACATTCAATCAAATTTAAAAGAGTTAAAAATATTTCTTATTCAATGATGTGGTGGTAATGCATTTAAATCTTGTTTTTATTTTCAATTAAGATTCAAAAAAAATATGTTCTTAGTGAATTTTTTATGTCCCAGAATCAATTTCTTGCCATATTTCAAATTTCTAACTTTAATTATTTGTACTGCACATCTAGACAAAGTAGTTTTTATTTTTATATACCCAAAACCTAAAATTTGTCAAGATGGATCCAACAAATATCAATTTTCATATAGACAAAAATCATTAGATTTCAAAAGTTATTTAATTTTATTTTAAATGTAATGGCACTCCTCTTCTGCTTTATTTATCAATTTTTGTTTCATATGCACTTTTCTAGAAAAATAAGCGCTTTTAAGGTACTTAAAAATGATTTTAAAGTTTCAGCACTATTTATGATTATATGCACCTTATAAACTTAATTGAATGCACACCCACAAATCATTTTTCTTTTCAATATATTTTTGTTTTAAATTTAATATTGATAAGATTCATTTATAGGAATTTATAAAATACAAATACAAAAGCAGCATATTATATATATATATATATATATATATATATATATATATATATATATATATATATATATATTGCTTGTAATTATTACTACAAAAATAATTACTAAACTTACTAAGAAAAATTAAAAAGTTTTATTATTTTACAGAATTCATTGTTACTAATTTTGATAAATTAGTAACAATTGTCATTATTGCTACAAAAACTGCTACTAACTTGTTATCATTACTACAAAAGTAATTACAAAACTGTTACTAAGAATAGTTAAAAAGTTTTATTATTTTACAGATTTCATTGTTACTAATTTTGATAAAAACATTACAATTAGTTGAATGGTACAATAAATATTTACAATAAATGATAATAAGATTGATACTATTAGAAATGAAAAAGACATTCAAAGGAAAAAATTGCTAGAAAAGCATTTTCAAATTCGATTAATGTGCAACTTGTCTCAGTTTACAATCCTTATTATATTCATTGTATTAAGCACTCAAAAAATTTAATTGGAAACAGAAGTGATTCAATTCCAATAAATTCAATAATGTGTCAATAGAATTGCAATTTATTAAAGCAATGGAATTTCATTGCATTGGCTTCGTAATTTACATATCTACAAATTCCAAGATAGTTTGAATTTTTTTAAAAAATTACAACTAATATTGCTACCATGGGCTTTTGCATTCATTGAAAGCTAATGGGATCACTTAAAAAACTATCCCGGATTTAATTACGAATTCAAGCAACTTCTTGACTAGAATCCCACAAATCATGAAAAGAGAAAATTGCTGATATTCACTAAGCAGGAGAAACGAATAAAGAGCGATAAATACATTATAACGCGAACCTAGGTTTTTAGGTTTACCAGACGGCAAATCCTCAAGTGACGTCACTTTCGTCGTCGTTTGTCGACGAAATTGCTGACGGTATTTCGCCGTGTGATAGGGCCTTTATTCACTGTTTCGTTTTGTCTACGCATTGTAAATAGCCATGTTGTGAATTTGAATAGATGAAAATATGTTGCGTCTAAATTAAATAGATATTTTAAAATACAAATGACTGTATTTGCTGCTTGATTTTATTATCTTTTTGAGTAATTCACCTGATTAAAAAAGAAATCGGGTAGATTTAAAGTGCCTGATCAATCGAAACACTTCTGAAACGAAACCAGATGTAACAAGGCCGGTTTAGGAACGTTCTGACAATTTCTTTTCTTGTAAATTGTTTTCAACCTTTATTTTGACTGCTGCCGTTTTAAGAACTTTCTTACGCTAAACAGCCGACGCTCGATGGGTGAAGGAAGCTGTCTATTTCAATTTTATTTAGGATATTAACATAAAATCTTGTTTGTAATAAGCAAATATATTGTAAGCGGAGGAGGAATAAAGAGTTGTGGTTTCCTTCCTTAACACTTCAAAGGAATAACTACCATTATTGACATTACTCAGCCTTAGCTGACAGCTCTGAAAGAAAAAAAGGGGTATCTGCTGATCATCCTTTCCGACCCTCTTTTAAGAGGAAAGGAAATCTCAAACACTCTTGTTTCCTTATTCAAAGAAATAACATTTTTTTAATTCAACTTTTTTAGAAAATGCTTTACTCCAATAAATAAATTAAACAAATAGTTTTGAAAAAAAAATCAAAATTAAAAAGAAAGCTGAGATAGATAAATTAACTCAATAACCCGTTACTTCAATTAGTAAATTAAGTATTCATTACGACTAACGAAATTTATTTTTACGACTAATTAATAATTTTTAATTATTAATATGATTGAAATAATAGTTATTTGACTTAAAAAAAGTTTTCATAGAATATAAAAGAAATCATTACAGACTCTAAATACTATACACGCACACGCACGCACGCATATTAGAATTGTAAAACAAAATAATATTAAAACTTAAGATAATTAATCAGGAATGCCGCAAGCACAACAGATCAAAATTTATATGATATTTGATAGTAAGTTGAATAAATTCAAAAATACTACCTTCATAAATTTATTAAAACATCGCTAATAAATAAATAAATAAATAAAAATCAAGACTTTAGGGACCTCTAAAAAAGTGGTACCTCTATGCAGTAACCTATTTTACGTATTTAAGAGCCAGACTCTGCATGTTTTCCATTTATTTTTGGTGAAAAACGGCCGACTTGGAAATAATAAGAGAGTTCATTTTGTAAAAATTTCATTTCTAATGAAAGTATTGCAGTTTTTTTTCGTCATTTTATAAACATAAATTATGTAAGACTTTTGACATTAGTATTTTTAATCATTATAGTGACATTAAATTGTTCTGGTGGTCTTTTTAAATTCTTATAATTTGCATATTATCTAGTACACTAAAATAATATTAAATAATATAATTATTTCCGACTATGCTTTTTCTGAATGAAAAAAAAACTTTTTTTTTCTACGTCTTAGTTGTTTTACGGATTCCCTAATCATTTCGTGATGAGAATATTCTACCTCTTATTTCTTTCGAAAAATTTAACGAAACTTCCTATTTATGATGAAGCTGGAAATCATGTATTCCGGAAGCATTTTTTTAATTTCTTCTTTTTTTTCTTCCGATGTCGACGAATCATTCACTTTTACGAGTTAATCTCGAACCATCAATTGTGCGCTCTTCACTGGAAAGTATTCATATGACGTCACATCCGTTGTTATTTCATTCTATTTGTGCTTATTTTTATAAAAGAAAAGCGCGTTCACTGAAAGTTTATATACAGAAGTATAAACAATTTTAAATGGCTTCAAATGCGAATTGTTTCAATTCTATTCCCATATCAATGTCAGAAAATGAACAGATATATCGAAAATTAGAAAAAGGCGCTAATTTATTAAAAGTATATTTAAAAAGAAAGCCAGAAAGAGTGACTTTTTGTGTAAAGCTTGAAACTCGTCAAATACTTCTGTTAAAACAAGTTGCTGGGCGCAGCGTTCTTGAAAGTGCCGGTGTGTTTTATGAATTTAATTTCTGATTGTAAATTGTACCTTTTAAAATTAATCATTTCTTTTTTCTGTCATGTTTTGTTTGACGATACCTTTAGATTGAAGTGAAAATGCCGTTTTTAGTTTGAGTAAAAGAATGACCCCCTCGTCAGATCAGCACATTTTTTCATTTATCATATCAGTTTCATCATATGCCATTTATGGAGTTACATTTTCTCTATTTAACGTATCTTCACAGTTTCTGGTATCTACTTATTTATTACGTTGATTTTGTATACATAACTAGAAAAATGAAACTGACATAAAATCAGGTGTTTGTTACAGAGAACTAAACTGTTTGAATTAATTTGAAAATTAATATTACTAATGTGTAAAAATGGTTTAGTTATAAATATTAAAGAGTTATGAAAACAGAATAATACTTATGATTGAAGTGGTGTGCTTTTGCTAGTTTTGAAATTTATTTATTTTACAGTGAATACAAACTATGATACATAGATCAAAAGAATATAGTTAAAAATAAAGCCTATTATCAGTGACTTATGAAGCACTCATGTTTACATATAATTTATAACTTTGTTTGGATCTCCTTATTGAGTTTGTTATGAAGATGACAAGTATAATACTCGCATGTTTTTATGATTTTGTTGAGAATTCATAATTTTAAAGCATTTGATTCCTTTTTTCTTAAATATTTATTTAAATTATTGTTAAATATGTATTCTAATTAGACTAGGTAAATAATTAACTTATAAAATTATTCATAACCATGGAGAGCTCATGAAAATTGTATGTTTATTATCAGCTTGATATAAACTTTTCATTAATATCTTTATGTAGTATTTTGGATCATTTGCTAAAAACACTGAGGTTTGTATGAAACAACTTCTAAAAATGTGATGAACTGTAGATGAGCTAATTTTCTAAAGGAAGAAAATTTTTATATTTCTTGAGCTTTTTAAACTTTGCTAGAAAATTAATTTCCTATTTGAGCGGTTTTTAGTATTTTTATTTTCAATATATTTTAAAACTGTTTTGTATTTCTATTCATTAGCTTGTAAAAATATCTTTAGCAAATTCTAATTGATATTGCTTTATAGAAAATTTTATGGGAAAGAACTGTGATTTAAAATATATATTCTCCAAACCCATAAAAAGCATTGTAGAAGCTATTTATTGATTCCTTTTGGCCAGTGAAGATGTTTTAGCATTTACCTGTCTAATATATTTTCTATTTCATCTTAAATACTTGTAAAATTTTATATATTAAACTGATTTCTGTTAAAGTAGAGTTTGATATCTTTTTTGTATTTCAAGTACAAAATAAATTATTGAGGTTTGAAACTAAATTGAAGATAGTTGCCTAATAACATATTTATATCATATCAAATATCTATATTTTGTTACCTCATAATAATTTTGCCCCCCCCCCCCCTAAAAAAGAAATAAAAAAGATGCTAAAGAAATTGATAAAATTTTTGTGATTTAATTTATATTTTTAATTTATAAAGTCTTTTATAAATTTTTTATCCATTTCAAAGTGGATTTGCGGGAAGTAAAAGAAGTTCGGATTGGGAAGAATTCAAAAGCCTTTGAAAGATGGCCTGAAGAAACTCGAAAATTTCAAAACAATGAATGCTTTCTTATACTTTATGGCAATTCCTTTTCATTGAAATCATTGTCATGTGTTGGTAAGCTCTTTTAATTTATTCTGTTGTCTCTTTTAAGTTCATATATGAAATTTAGGTGTTTGTGTAAACAATCAAGAATTTTCTTTTCATATTTTTAGTTGTTGAATTAAATAAAATATGAAGAGTTTGAAAGTTAGTTGTTTGAGATGTTTTAAGGTGGCTATATAGATATTTTTCACTTATGACGCTTAATAGAATATTGCTTATCTCCTGTATTACAATTTCGGAATTTCAAATATACCTAAATTTTAGATATTTTGCCTGCCTTTATTATTTTTAAATAATTTTTTTGAGACATTATTATTGTTTTTTTAATATTACGTTTGGGAAGATGAAAAAACCGTATCTTTAGGAGATTACATTACTTATGAATTAAGTAAAACTGTTTGCATAGGAATCTTGATAAATGATAGTATCTTGAAATAGTATCTTGAAATCTTATGAATTTATAGTAACTTAATATGTTTTTGATAAGATTGCATTGCATATAGGAATCTAATTTCTGTTTATGCTGCACATTTCACAATTAAATCTATTTTTGTGATCATGATTGACTTATCTAAGTCTATGCAGCTAAAAATCTTTGCTGTAAATCTACACCAAAATTTTAGTTAATGTGTTATGATAGATGTGCATGCTAAAGAAACAAAAAGCATGCTAACAGGAACTATACTTTATGAGCAGATCTTATGTATGCTTAAGGGAAAAAAAGTTTCAAATTTATTGGATAATACATAATCCTCCAAAAAGCTGTTCAAAGTACATTTGTTACATGTAGAAAAGAATTGGGTTTAGCCATATTTTGGGACCAATAGGGAAATGCCTGAAGTTTAAATTCTTTTCTTTCTTTTCATTTCATTTGATCCAGAAATATATGGAACAGTTGATTGCCAAGGAAAAAAAAAATGAAAGAAATTATTTTTGTGATCTTTTTAACATTCTATTTTTCATTTGTATGAGTTTATTTCATTTTCCTTCCATAAATGTATGTATCATCAAGGTTGTATCTAAGTTTTCCAAAATTGTGGGAAATTGATAAAAATGGGAGGGTGGAGATTTCAGTGTCACAACTAGGAAAAAAAAAAAAAAAAAAAAAAAAAAAAAAAAAAAACCCTTAAATATTGGAAGAATTGAAACTGATGTGATTATTTAAGAAGGTGTAATTTTTACTTTGCAATCCCCCCTCACCCCTGAATAGGCCACTTTTAGCAGCGGCAATTACAAATCTTACCCCTGCTTCCTTTAATAATTCTCTTTTTCATACAATTTCAAATTCTGAATCTCTAATTTTAGTTGTTATTGCAGAGCATAATTTTCCATTTTAATTTACACCGGTTCTGGTAAATGTTAACTAGGCCTTAACTTAAAGTGAAAAAAGCTTTCAATCATTTGTCATTTGGTAGAAACTGCATATTTTAAAATGAAATAAAAAAGAATATTTTTGAAAGACAGTGAAAATTTGCAAACTATAAAATTTTCACTGATATAAAATATAGTTACAAGTGACAAAAAGATCATAATGCTTTCAGCATTAGCAAATTATTTTCTTTTTTCCATGTATAGAGTTGTGGTTTAAACATCAGTTTTTTTTAAATGTGATAAATGTGAAGTCTTAAAATATTTTAAAAGAAATTTCAAAATTTTTTAAGTCCAAATTTTCTTGAAAATTTTTATGTCCATTAATGGATTCCTCAAATTGATGAGGTAAACAAGGAGGGGCATTGAAACAAGAATCAGGAAAGGAAGGATCCTTCATTTGGTGGATATTAATAGTGATTTATGCTGTCATATCGACAATGGTAATGATTTTCTGCAAAGGACGGTAATACTGAAGAAGTTATAAAAATATTGAAAATGAAACAAGAAAAAAAAAGTTATTATAATACAAATGTTATATTATTAAAAGAGAAAGATTTTCATGATATTTTACATTTCAGTTTATAAACAGCAGTTTATTCACGACTTGTTTGATGAACAGAGGCAGTAATTTGTTTATTTTTTTAAATGTTGTTTTATGTAATTGGAATTGCTGCAAGCCAAAATATCAAAAGAATCTTTAATTATTGATGTAAATTGCATAGATTTGAATGAAATGTTTATTGGCACAGAAACCATATCTATCATATTAAATAGTCTTAATGATTGTATAAATTTTTTTTTCTTTACAGAATTAAAAAAAAAGTCAGAGCAAAGTGTGTTGGTTATTTTCAAAAGGAATTAATACTGATGTGTTTTGCTTGATTGATCCAGCTATAGGAAAGAGGTTACACTTTGTAAGAGTTTGTAGAAACTGCAGTTTTATAGCAACTGTTTTGATGAGAGCTTAGGCTAAAGAGCTTTATGCATTAGAAATTTACAAGTGTCAATTGATTTAAAAATATATCTCCTGTTGGTAACACAGGTAAATTTATTCCTGTAGACATTTGATGGCCAAAATTTTTCACAATGGAAAAATATACTAGCCTCTGTAAATTTGATATAAGCTGTAATTTATTGTTCTCATGGTCCTCATATTGAAGGCATACACAATATACTATCAAACTTAATATATAAATGAGAAATTGCACACTGAACCATATTCTTCAATTCAGACTCTTTAAAAAAAAAAGATAATTAAAAAGCAGTTAGCTATTGAGTATTTCATGGGGGTGGAGAGATTTTTTTTGTATGATGTTACTGATTGCAGTTTATGCAAAAATCTAAACTCTAAAAAACAGAAGATGAAAGAAAAATTTGAGAGTAAGCAAACAGCAAGGAAAAACTAAAGAACGATGTGCCATCAATGAAGGAAAGCAGCAGTTCAAATTTTTTGAAAGGGGGGGATTGCAGACTGAAGCATAAAAGAAACTGAGCAGTTGACTCAAAACAATAAAAAAATATAAAGTAATTAAAGATAATGTATAAAAAGTTGTTACATGATCCTATTTCTATAATGATTTGTATCTTCTGCTTAATTTTTTTTGTCATTTCTATCATTGTTTTTAAATGTTTCAATTTTGATGCATTTTATGTTGAATTCTACAATATTTTTTTATGTATTAATCCTTTTTTTTATTTATTATTTTTCAACTAATCAAATTTGTTTTACTTTTCAATGTTTGTGTGTGGTATGATTCATTATTTATGAAATTTAGATTTTTTGTTCCAAACCTATGTCATACAAGTATAAACTTTTATATCTATAGCAAAAAAGGATGAATGTGAAATGTTAGTCAAAGGTATTCGCCAGCTTGCTGTTGAGAGTACAAATGCACCCTATCCATTGTTAGTTGAAAGGTGGCTTCGTAAAGAATTTTATAGCATGGAGAACTTGAGAGGAGTGTATGTATTTTAAATATTTTTTTAGATTCAGTTATTAAGACATATATAATTTAAATAAATTAACTCATATATGTATGTATGCACGTGTAATAAATTGTTGATTCTGGTTTTTAATATTACAGTATTTTCTTCTTAATGTGATCTGTTTGGAATTCTTACTTTAAGATTTTTGATAACATTAATCAATTGATACATTCGTAAAATAGGGTAAAATGGGCTATAATATTTTATCACATAATGGGGAAAGGGGACCCCCCCTGCATACCAGCTCTATCTATAATTTATTGCAAAAATAATTTTAAAAATCTTGAGCTGTTCCTTGTCAGTTATTATTCCTTGATAATTCGTGCCTATTTTATTTGTGCATGTATTATTTATTTAATTTATGGAACAAGGTTGCACACTGCATATTAAACTATCAATTGCTTAACTTGTTTTGGCATATGTTAGAAGGCTGTCTTCAGCACATTCGTTCGTAGTGGAATTATCATCATGTATTGTTTGGTTTTGTTCACAAACATCTTGGCAGATTTCCATGTATGTTAGTGTGGCAGCTACTGGAATGTCTTTGTGAAGGAATATTTGCTCTTCATGTCCTTTCTTTACCATACTTTCAAGAGGTTCGATGATTATTGACCTTTTTTTTTTTTTTGTCTAATACTTGAAACTTATCTAATAATTGAAGCTACCATGGGAAATAAAATTTCTGATTGTATCTGCCAATATCCAATTCCAGGAATTGCTAAGAGATGCAGAATTACTAAAAGATTTTTGTATCCAAGTTATTTGCAATAATTTTTTCATTACCTTCAGAACTCTCTAAAATTCTGCATCCCATTTCCTATTGGTTGAAAGCACACAAATTATTCCTTGATTGCATGCTTATATTTAGAATGTCTTATTTGCTGGCAAAAATACAACATTTATATATTTAAAATCAAAAGCAGCAGTTTCTTGGCCTACTTCATCAGCGATTTGTTAAATATGATGGATTTCACCCCAGTATAATTGTTTGCAAGTTTGTTCAACCATAAGTTTTTTTATTTTCTTGAAACAACATGGTGTTTTACTTTCATTGACCACTAGAAGTTGCTATTTCTCTTGCCAGCCATGCTGATATAGCACAAAATAGTCACTCTGTTTCAGGACCTTAAGTACTTTTATTTTGGAAAAGATAGGTGTGATTCGGCTTGGCTCTAAAATACAGTGCATGTTCGATCATATTATACATATTTTTTGGGAATCATGATACAATAAGTTTTGGTCTTTTTTTCTCCTCCAATTATTGATTTGCATGGCTATTTTACTTAATTTTTTTCTTCTGTGAATTTGCTTGAAAATAATATTTCCTTTTTTTTCTCCAAGGTGAAGCCAACCATTTCTAGCAATACTTATATATAATGTAATTGCTTAATTTTTCACTATTTGGTGCATAAAAATAGAACATTGATTTGAGCATCTTGTTTTCATTCATTTGTAAACCAGTTTCAGGGCTTTTTTTTTTCTTTCATAGTGTTTGTTTTGCTCTCAAGTTGAGTGTTTCCATTTCTTTTTTTTCTGTAAATAGAACTACTCAATTTTCCAGAATTTTACAAAGTAGAGGCTGTAAAACTTTCAATTGTGCTGAAATATTTTGTTAACTTGGTAAATTTTCATTCATATTGAGAATTTTAATTTTGTTTCAAACTCAAATCAGGTCTTTTGTTTATAACTCAATGGCAGCAATTGTGGTTTATGGTGGTTCAAAAGATTTCTAGGCAGACCTGTCAGTGAGCCTGTGCCTTTAAATTAGTCCAGACAAAAGGATATAAGAGCCATCCTTAACCTATTGAACTGACAATTTTTAAAGTAGAGGAAGTGACATATTCCACTCCCTGAAATTTTGTCTGTGTTATGTGGTGATAAGAGGGAAAAGTCTGCCAGATGTTTCGTTAAAAGTGGAAAGAAATTCTGTGATTATTGGTTGTCAGTGTTGTTTAAAAATTAAGGATTGGTCTATTTCTGGTTCTATTTCAAAACTGATAACTTAAACGAATATTTTGAAATACATTTGATATCATCAGTTTGGGGACAGAAGTTTTTGATAATAGAAAGCAAATTGTAATATAATCACAATCATATTAAATGGCATGCATTGTATTTTCTATTTGCTTGAGTTCAAACTTCACTTTAACTTTCTGACTTATTATTTTCTGATTGAACTTCTTTAATAACTAATTGGGATGTTTGTTTTACTCTGAAATATGCAACAAAAAACTCCTTCAAGCACCAATCAAAGCTTTAAAAATATTGTAAATAAATTTGTCTTTTAATAACCCTGAAAACTCAGTGGGTATTGATTTATTTTGATTGAGTCCATCCTTCTTATATTTCTTGCTGAATAGTTTTTGATGTAAGAGTGCAGCAAGTATATTTTTAAAGTAATAGCTACAATATTGTCCTTCAATATAATTTAAGTAATTAAACAGTTTGAAAAATTGATATATTTCAGCTGCATCAAAATAAAACAAGAATTTTCTTTATTACTTTTTTGTTCTAATAGTTTGTTGCTAATATGAAATTCATCTCATATTTCTAAAATATTTTCTAGTAATTTTTTATGATATTAATGCAAACTTTTCATAAAATGTTTTTTTTGTTGAAATTTTTCTCTTTTTATGGATGTGTGTATTTGTTTGTGTTTGTGTGCGTGTAAGCTGTGAATATTGTCATAGATTTTAAAATTGAGAAATATGCTTAGAAATTTTTTAAAAATAATTTTATAGAATAATTTTTTTTGATTGGCAAATTCATAATTGTTGTTCACAGAACTAATATCTAAAGAAGTTCTGTTTATTTCAGTATGCACCTATGACACAAGCTAACTATCAAGTTTCTTGTGTTAGCTATTGGCTAGAGCTACTGAGTTATCCAAGTAGCTTGTATTTTATTCAGAAACGTTTGGTATCAAATATCGAATTTGAATTAAAAAATTATTTTATGTATAATGTTTTTTCATGAAATGTTTACTTAATTGTTTCTTACTTTGTGATGCCAAATGTTGACATGCTAAGCCAAATATTAAATAATTTTATTTATTTTCATTTAGGATAACTATTAAGGATTTAAAAGCATTTTTGCCAAAGATAAATTTAAAATTGGCCACCAATAGACTTAAAGAATTTTTTCAGGTATGTAATTTTTATGTATTACAGTTAAAATTTTTGTGCAATTGAAATTCAATTGTTATTTGTAGTACAAGAGGGGAGACAAATTTTTAAAAATAAGTCAGGAATGTGCAAAGGAATAATTTTTTCACAGATAATGTGGTTGCAAATGCAATGGATGAGCACTAGAGGATTCATTCTTCATTGTAGCAATGTATAACACAGTGTACAATAATATGCATAATTCTACTTATAGCAGAAAATCGACGAGTAATAGGAAGTATAAAATATATAATTCATACTGGCATTATGTTTCTCCGTCTATACTGATTACCAATATCCAGCTTGACAAAGGAACTTATACATTACTAGTGAAACTAATCCTAAAGTAATGATCTGGGTACATTCTATATAACTTGTATGTCATTTGGTCTCCTGTCTATTCATTATTCTGCATTTGTAACAAAATATCTAGCAGTCATATTTTGCTTTTTGTGACCACATATTTGCATAAAATTTACTTCTTTGTGCAAGTCTGATTTATTTTTAAAGTTTTTCTGTAGACTTTTTTACTTCCATAATTTTTATTGTAAATAATAATTATTAACTTTAAGTATATAAATTTATTCATTCTATAATGTTAATTTTTTGTCAAATGTGTTTTATACTGACATTTTAATTTTGCATCTTTGCTTAGGATGTTGATACTAGAAGAGTGGGAGAAATTGGTTTTGAAGGATTTGCCTCCTTTTATCATAATTTGATTCATGATGAACAGGTAAAATAACTATCCATTTTCATTTAAATTTAATTTTTGCTTTTCACTCTGAGTATTAATTTTATTTAAATAATGTAGATTTCAACATATATCTTAGCATTTAAATTTAATACAAATTTCTTGTGTTGAAGGAAATGGTGGGAAATAGTTCAATTTTGAATAATCAAGGCAAGATATGAAGAGGCATTGCAAAATTTAAGTAAACAAGTCACAATATTCATGACATAGATTTATATACTCCATAAATGAAGGTACATTATGTATAAACTAATCCTGATTTATAAAAGGATTCAGGATTTGTTTATACATAATGTGCAATTTAAAAAAAACTATGATTTCTTAAGTGCATACTGCTTAAAGTTCATTTCTTTTGATTTAAAATTAAATTAGTTTTTAGATTTTCATGTCTCCATATATTGAAAGGTTTCTTTCCAAAATTCTGAAAGTAGAATAGAAATTAGCTTCACAGGTTTTTTTTTTCCTTTCTAAAATTTTATATTCTAGTTTTTCTGCTTATTGATAGCACATAGTTATTCCTATCCAGCTTAATAAAAATTACTTTCTGCCAAGGATAATTTTGTTGATGTTAAATCTATACTTTAGTTAACTTGTAAATTTAATAAAGCATAGTTATTTATGGTTGATTAAACTCAAATGCTTAATTTAAGATAGTTTTTGGAAATGATATGCATAAATGTTTTCATAAATCTTCAATTGAAATTCTATTCCATTCAATTACATTAAAACTGTACATCATCAGCTGAAAAGTATGAGGATTCTAGTATGAGGATATGTAAAATTATGGAAATCATAAAAGACAAATGAAAAACTATTCAAGTTACATCTACTCTAGTAATCTACTCTAGTACAAATTTGAGGCTTTTGTTTTGGTTGAGCGAAATCATATAATTTCTTTGGATCTTGATAATTGGCTTTCAGATTGCATCAATTCTTTTGATTTATGGATATTTTGAATGAGGATGTGCATGTTTTGTAAATAATTTTAAAGTCAGTAGATTATTAAAGTTAAAGAACTTATCTAATTATTATTTACAATAATGGTATGTACCCTAACATTAGTTAAAAGGTATGCTGGCATGCCAGATGAGTGCTTATAATTTTTGTCCTTTAAATCTTAGGGCTCTGATTTTAAGATTTGGTAGAAAAATATGGTTCAGTTGTGCATCTGATACTTTGTCCAATTTCTTTACTTTCTCAATGATTATGTATATTCCTTAGAATGTAACAGGTTTAAAAACTGTGGCCTAATAAGTATGGGTGAGATAGAAGAGGAATATCTTGACTGGAAAGAACAGAATTACTTGTAAATTGTTTCACTTCATATTTTATTATTAATTATAATCAGCTCCAAGCTGTCAAGAATCATAATGTTTCTCCAACTATAGTTTGTAATAATCTGAGAAAATATCTTTCTCCTAATTTGCTATTAAGTGGGACATTTTTTTATCATTATAATTTCAGTTTCTAATTATTGGTAGTTTAGAAGTCAGAGAGGGTCCTCATAGGCAGAGTAGGTGGTGGGGTGGAAACGTAAGAGTTTGGCTAGGGAAGGGAAGTTGTTGCCGTTGGGCCTGGGATGTAGGATATTCTATTGTTCGATTATGGCCAGTTAGATTACAAGATACAGTTGGTGGGTTGAGGATTGAAGTTTTTAATCTATTAGAGTGTTGAGTATGATCAGCTTTTCTTCGGGGTCCTTTGCTTATTTGGCTTATCTTGCAGCTTTAAATAATCCAGTGAATTCTTGTAGAATAAATTTGACTTCTTGGAAAGCTTCCATAATATTTCTCATTTCTGTTAAATCTTTAATTGTGGGGGCCTCTGAACTTGGTGTTTTCAAGGGTGCCGTCTGAGGACTTCTATGCTCTTCCTCAGTCTGTTGATTGCTTTCAATGGGGGGGGGGATTCTTTTTTGAACAGGGTTTCTTGTGATTTCAGCATAGGTTGGGCGACCATCTCTATAAATTAATTTTGGATATTTTTTACAACCTTTCCAGGCCCATAGATGACTTGTTTCGTTGAAATTTACGCATTTCGGGTCTTGGATTTTTTTTTTCTTTTAACTTGCCATTTCTTGTTTGATGCTCTTTGCCGCACTTAATGCATATCGGGACCCATCTGCAATTTTTATGGCGGAATAGAAGAAGCCTGAAATATTGAAGCACATTGTTGCATTTGATTTTCTCCTTTAAGTTTCAATTTTAATTTTTAGGTGAAGTAAGTTGGTCTCGTTGTAGATGTTTGGCGAATTTGGAGTTTTCTTTAGATCCAGTTGGAATATTGGGTAGAGGGTCTGCTGTGTGTAATTTTTAAGTTGAGAGATTCTGTTAATTGCATAGTTTTTCTCTTGAAGTGCAATCTTTATTCCTTCTATGTTGATATTTCCTAGGAGATTCTTCAGGACTACTTTAAGAGGTCTTCTTTCAGCACTTTCAGAGGGTATGTACTGTTGTCAAGGCATTTAATAATTTCTTCCCGCTGGATTTTTGTTTCTGGGGTTATGGAGATCATGTTGTTGATGAATTTACTTACTGTTCCGGGAAATTCTTTATGTATTTGCTGCAGGATGACGTTATAGTTGGATAATTTTAAGTTGATAGAGAGGATGAATCTATAATCAGTTTTCACTTCGGGTTTATTTTGAAGTGCATCGTATTTATTGTTGATGGGGGTTATCTGTTCTGTTTTTTGTTGTTTTGCAGCTTTACTAGGTGAGACAATTTAGAAGCCTTCACTGTCGATCTGTCTTTTGGAGTTATGCTGTGGTAATTCTTCAGTTTCCATTTGGCCGTATTTGTTGTTTGCATGGTATATAATACACCTTCAATGGGGCAGATGGGGAACCGACTTCCACGAAAAGAGAAGGGCTTTTATGTGGTTTTGATTGATGTGGTTTGGTATCTGTTGCTTCACTGTCTTCTTGAGACATTTCCCGCATTCTTGTAGAAGTCTTTATGTTGGAATCGGAAGGAATTCATGTCGATTTCTGATTTTCGACTTCAGCAAGTGCCCTTCTGCTACGTAGGGTTGTTTTGTGCCCATGTCATTTAATACCCCTGTTTTGTTTTTGGCTTTTTCATGGTTTGTTTATATTATCTTCTCTTATTTAATACAGATTGTGTAGATGAAAAGCATTGCCATATTGTAAATTATTTTCATTGAGTTTGTTATTTTTTTTGTGAAGTTCTCACCATAGGTAATTACTTTTTTTTATTTACCGTTTCTTGACATGTCTGAGTAGAAACAATAAAAATTAAGTAATTAATTATTTATATCATGAAATTTTAAACATATTGGAAATTGAATATGCAAATAATATGTCATGAAGCATAATTTTTAAATTCTCAAATTTATTTAAATTTTAATTTGCAATCGATATATATTTTATTTTTCCAAAATTGTTTCAATTTCATTTTCCAGTTTTATGTTGTTTCAAATTAAATCAGTTTTATTTCCCAGTTTCTAGTAAGTTCATACTGGTGCATTCAACACTTTTACTGCTTCAATGCTGATTTCATGGTTGTAATGAAACTCGTATCATTTTCATCCTACTATCAAAGTAATTTCCTTTATTGGTGAAGTTAAAAAATAAATTTATTCTTTGCATATAAATTCCATTGCACAATCTTACTTTCTTTTTAACTTTTTTATTTATGACAGTACCCATATACAGTCAGTAGTATTGAATTTTAGAAACATTTCGCTTTCATTTAATAAGAAATTTTTATTATTTTTCATAAAATGGTGAATTATATTTTAGCTTTAATACTTTTCTACTTATTCTGTTGATTAAACTATCTCTTCTTCATAGATTTCATTCAACTCAACCTTTCTAAGGCATGAAAGATTTATTTTTTCTTTAATTGATTAACTGTTTTTTTGCTCCATTTTATTATTATTTATTAAATACTATCTTGCATTTTTAAATTAGTACATGGAAAACAGAAATATTTTATTAGTTATTATCAAATACAAGATTTTGATTTTGTTTCAGTAACACAGCAGTTACAAAAAAAAAAAAAAAAAAAACAAACATTATATTTATATTAAACAAAGTCAACAACAATGAAAGTCTTTTTTAGTTTCTTAATTGTGAAGCTTAGATTACTCGTCTTTTATAAGATGATTTCTTTACTTACAGTTCTCTTTTTTGGATATGACGTTTTCAGTTTCATTGAAATAAAACTTACTACTTAGCTGGTATTGTCTATTAGATATATATTTTTGCAGATTATTTATATTATTACCATTATTTTGTAATGGAACAGATAATCGTGATTATTATTCTTTGCATTATTTTTTTTAAAACGTTGCAAAGATTTTATTTTTGAATTATCAATATTTTTGTGATCTTGTGATTTTAAATTTCATCATGTTGCAAATTTTTAGAGCTGATCAGTCTGAAATACATCATAAACTAGGTATTGCATGACTGTGATGTTAAGGTTTCAGCTTCGGGATTGCAAGGTTAAAGGTTAGAAATCTGTTTCCACCAAAGAATTGTGTAAGCAGACCTTGTGCACATTAAATCAGCCAGAACTAAATATCTTTGCTTATTTGTAGCAGAAACTTAGGGAGGGAGGTGTCATTTCTTGCTATTTGACTAGGGCTCAAAAAGAAGAGTTCTGGCTTAAAGTAGCAATAGTATTTCTGGAAAATATCAATCAAGTATAAGAATTTTGAAATGCATGTACTTGAAACTAGTTTTTGACATTATCTTTAAAAAAAATAAATGAATCGCCTTAAAAGTAAAGTTTATAATTTGGCTTATATAACAACTGATAATTGGTTTATGAACTTTCAAACAGTACTTTCTCTAAACAAAATGTCTCAAATTTGCTACATAAAGATACCTAATGAAAAAGATTGTCAACTTCTTAAAAGGGAAATGAGTGTAAAAAAAATTCTATTTATCTCCTGTTTGCAGAAAATTTAATTTTGGAGACTTGGTGCCATTTACAAATTTTTATCAATTCTGAATTAATGATTGTGTTTATCACTGGTAAACTTTTTTATTTTCTTTTTTATTCAATGTTTAGTTCTTTCTCATTGATTAGGAAATATGTTTTTCATAACCATTTACTTATTTAAACATTTAATATTAGATAAAAGATAAAGAAATATTTCAACGATTTAAATTAATTCCTGATATTTATTTGTGACATTATTCTTGCTTTTTTTTTTCAGTTGTTTAGTGGAACATTTGGTCAATATACAAAAGATGGGCAAAGAGTTACTTTGCAAGAATTTCAGAATTTTTTATTGGAGCAACAAAAAGTAGGCAATTTTCATTAGATTTGTCGATGTGTGAAACATTTTGTATGTTTTTAAAAACAGTGTGTCTAGGAAAAAATCCTGACCCCACCATCCCTCCCCCTGAAGGATTGCAATTTATGCATAAATGGGAAGGGGGAAAATGAAATTTATGCAAAGGACTATATGAATTATATATGTGTTTTTAATTAATCATTTATACAATTCTGTTTTAACTCTGGTAATTTTTAAAATACTGAGTTGTATTTTTTAGGCTTTCTGAATCCATTACTGATAAAATTAATTCTGCCAATAGTTTGAGAAATATCTCAGTTATTATAAATCCCTGAAAAGAGAAATTATGAAATTGAGGCAACTTTTAATGCAAATTCTAAAATAACATTGTACTATTATAAATGTGAAAGTTTGGATGGATGGATGGATGGATGATGGTGTCAATCACGCCAGAATGGCTGAAGGAAATTGGATGAAATTTAGCACAAAGATAGATTATAGTCTGTAGAAGAACATAGGCAAATTTTTATTCCGGTTAATTGAGTGTTTAATTTTTTATTAATTTAAAACTAACTTTTCCGCCGAATAATAATAATAATAAAAAAAAACATCTGCCTGAGCTTTTTCAATCGTTTGTTTTTATTTTTCTATTTCCGGTGTTCATTTTAATATTATCTGATTATTCTAATGGAATTCTTTGTGGTTTATTATCCTAGCAGAAAGGCGTTTTCATCACTGAAAAGTTCAGATGTGTGTGTGTATGTGTGTTTAAATTATTAAATCGTTTCCTGCTTATAAAAAAAAACAGTTGAACTGAGCAAGTGTATTTATTCTTTCCAATTCCTTTTTAAGAAAAGCATCACTCTATAGTTGTGAAGCTATTAAGAACAAATGTATTCATTTTTTTTTCTTACGCTGTTCATGTTATTCTCAGAATCCTTAAATTTAATGAGCTTGCGAAACTACTAGGTTTCCACTTCAGCTCTATGTTCCGCTCTCGCTGCTTGCGAAGTCACACCATATTTTTTAAGGAAAAAATTATAGTTTTAATTTTTTAATTTGTTATTATTTGATAGTTTTACGATATGCCCGGAAAACGCAAATCAAATCTTTCAAAAAGGAATAATCAAACTCGGGCTATGCGAGTAGCTAGAAGTCGGGAATCGAATCCTCAAGCGGAATTTAGCAGATTTATGCACGCTGAGCAACAGGCTACTAGATCAATTGTACGCAGAAGCATGCAGAAATGAGACGACTACAACACGCCGAATAGTTGGCTACTCGACACGCTTCTGAAACAAACTCAACAACGCCGTTAGCACTCTTTTTTTGGCGAAAATGACTGTATATCAAAGCTGTTCCGTTATGTATTTTTGTGACTAAATTGTATTTGTGTTAGCTATATATTTTTTTAGTATATGCTAATAGTGGTATATTTGCTTTAGCAAATAATTTAGAATTCCGCCTAATTTTCTCAAATTTCTTTGGCGATTCTTCGTTTGCGCCTGGCAAACGGAAAAATACCCTTTAAGTACATAGTTTAGTTTTAAGTACATAGTTTTTAAGTAATTTTTTCTCCACGCTAATAAGGTTAGATATAACTTGTTTTCAAGCGATTCCATTTATTTTCGTAGTGCTTGATACATTTAAAATTAATCATTGTTACTTAATAGATTTTTGATTCCTTCAGAAGTACTTTTGAATAAAAATAAAACAGATTAATTGAAATTAAAAATTTCTAATCTGCATTTGTTTCCCCGACTGGTTTTTAAAATTCACGTCTCATGCATATGGTTTGCTAACATTATAATTAGACTGTTAGTTCTCAAATATATACATCAAAATTTCCACGTGTACGAAGTCGCCGGTAAAAGCTAGTTAATTTATATATTTAATTGTATCGTATTTCTACATTAGCACATTTCTGAGCTTTTGTGTCTATTTAGACTGATATTTCTCTCATGAATATTTTTTAAAGGTAAATGCAATTTTATGTCGACTTGTAGGATTTGAAATTAATTGTTTTACATTTGTTCATTTTTTTTTCTAAATCAATCTACAGCTTTTTCAGCCAGTTTTCTTGTTACACATTTTATGTGCCTATGAATCTACATTCAATAAAATTCATTATCATTTACTTGGCTATAAATAATGTGTAGTATTCTTTTTTGTTTAAGAATTTACATTTAAACCATAATATAATGATTACTAGTGTCGATTTAAACAAGTTGTGTTAAATGACTATGGCACTGTACAATCAAAAAAGTATCGACATTATTATTCCTTTTAGTCTATAAAAGTTAAATTCAAGAAAGAAATTTCTTTCGCTTTGGAAGAACCTTCTCTTTAAAAATGTATAAACTGCTTTCATGCAAGAGCTTATTTAAAAATTTATATTGGCATAGTTTCCACGTTTTCTTAGTTGCAATACTGATTTTTTTGGTCTTTTGTAATGGATTCTGCATATTGAGATATACACAGATATAAATTTTTAGACAAATTTGTTCAAAATAGCTGGAGATATACAAGAAAAATGATTTAGGAGCTGTTCCCATATGTGTAAACTTACCACTATAAGTATTAATATTTATTCAAATTTTCTCTTCAGTTATTAATACAGCAACTTTGCTCTTGGAACAATTAATGGTTTTATTTTATTGTTTGAACACTAAAGTAGACGGATTTGAAAGCATGATTTTTTATATAATTATTTGCAAATAAATAGTATTCGTAAAATATATGGTTTAACATAAAATAAATAGTATTTTTGAAGCATTTTTTTTAACATAATCAAAATTTTTGGATAAGTTTAATAACAATTATTATATAAAACAAGCTTAAATTAAAAGGTTTTGAGCATTAATGCTTATTTTCTAATTACTAAAATAACATAATTCTTTTGATTTGCGCATTCAAATTTCCTTTCATGATATTTTAAATCAGTTTTAAGATGTAATTTTAAATATCATCTTTTTGCCATTAAGTGTATCAAATCAAAAATAATTAATGCAGCGTTTATAGCTGCAGTTTGATAAAAAAAGTATTTTGTGAAAGTAATGACACTTCATTATTCATTGATTCCCTTTCTATTATCCTTATGTACTTTACTCAATAATATTTTATTTTATACTTTTTAAATGATGTAATTTGTACAGAATTTTACTTCTATATATATATATATTAAAAAAAATTAAGTATTTCAAATTCATTTCTTCAGTTATAATTGGCTCCCATTTATCCCAAACGAAACTTTGTTTGAAATAGAATCATGTTACATGTACCGATTTTTTCTTCATCATCTTAGCATTTTTTAAAAATAATCTTAATCTAAAATAACAATGATGAAAGGTATACATTGTTTTTCTTCCAGTTTTAATCATTTAAAAATGCCAGGAAAAAATGCGAAGATCCCCCCCCCCATTATGGAAATTCTCTAATCTGAAAGCTTTTAGTTATTGCCACATATTAGAATGGGTTAAAGTTTAAAATTTGATGTTTTCGGCTCTGTTTCTTCGGAATTTTTATAAATTTCTATTAAATTTTTTTTTATCTTGTTAGTTTAGGAATGAAAAGTATAAAATATGCCTTCATATTTTTAAATGTGCATTATTTTTGACTCACTTATTAAGTATTTTAATACATAACATTAATTGTTTTCAAGTATTCATTTTATCTTCAAATACAAGGTGATTAAAATTAAATTGACGGTATTCAGATATTCGTAGCTCCATTTCTGCTGTACGAATCCGTATGAAACTTCGGACTTATTCTGTTTAGAGCATAGAGCAAAAGTTAACCCTAAAAAAAACCTCTTTGTCCATTGATGATTCCATACTGCTTAAAACTATATACTAATAAGTAGTTAATTTAATTTCACTGTATAAGGGATACGGATGGCTCGAAGAAATTATTAACCCACAATGAAAATACCATTGACAAAAGGAGATCGTTCATTGATCGTAAAACTTTAATCAGAATTCAAGAAATGCTTCAGCAGCTCTTCTTGCTTACAGCCAGAGGACAAACTAAATGAAAGAACACATGGCCGTGAGTGCAGTAAGGCATGATGTGTAAGTTTGAAGAAACCGGTTCTCCTGATATTGCACCGGTAAGAAAACGAGTGCATCGGAGCCGGCAGTTACGGAGGAAATTGCAGTTACAATCGCCTCTCAATAACACGTGCGCTGGACATTTCATGAGCAGTCGTGCAGATAATTGTACACAGCGCTTTGGAGTTGTATAATTACAAAATGCATTTCACGAAACAATGGAAATCATGATTAAACCTAATGTCTTGATTTTACCTTGTGTTCTCTTCCGAAGATTAAGTCCCAGGTAGCACATCCTGTAGCATAGTATTGTACAATATTGTTCGATATTATATGATATTAAACTATATTCCATAATAATATACAATATTGCGAATATTGATCAATATTGTACAACGTTTGTGTTCTACTAGGGATCGGAGAATATTGGCCATCGCATGTTTTGGGACAGATGAAGTTCATTTTCATACATAGATGACGCTATAAACATACAGAACTACCACATTATAGGTTAAACCAATTCACATGCCGTGCATCAACTGCACGGCATGTGAAATGAGGAATGCTGTCACATTCCTCATACGTCACGGCATGATGTGGTTTTACTGTGAATATCATTTGCGTACATCCCCACTTGCCTGGCTACAACAGACACTAGATCTGAGCCCTTGTGACTTCTGGTTATTTATCAAGGATGTGTTACTAACTCTGTGGATCATCAAATCAGCATTGTTCGAAATTTCTTCTTCCTTTCTATTAAAATATTTCGTGCGACCGTTGATAACACGGCTGGTAAACTTTCAACATATTGTTGGCCGACAAGATATATGTATATAGCATACAGGTGTATAAATTAATAAAATATTCTTTAAAAAAATGTTTTTAATTGCCATCTTTTTTTTTATTTCCTGAGCTCCAGTTGGCAAAATTTTAAACTATTTTTTCCGATAGGAAACCTGGGCTCTATGGTCCTAGTAACAAATACATGAAATACATGGTTTCATTCACATCCGTTCACTAAAAATAGAGCTACGAGTCTCTGAGTACCTTCAGTTTAATTTAAACTGCATTGATAATTAGAAAAAAAAACTTTATTTAAAATTAGAAATTTAAATTGACATTTGCTTTTCATAATCATAAAATATTCAATAAATCATTTACTCAAAATTACAAAATGTGTCACATGTATTTGAAATACTTTAATATATATGTGTTCAAAATTTTGCTATTAGTAAAAATTGTACCCTTTCTATATATGAAGAAATATTTCATACACTTTCTGATAATGTATTTTACATCAACAGGCATTTTCAGTGTTACTGTGAAGTAATTGGTTTTGGAATAAAGAGCAGTGTTTGTATACTTTTTTGATGGACTGTACATTAGTAAGATAAATTAAACAAGAAAAGTCTTAGTTAAAAAAAAAACTTTTTATGTAGAATTTTTATAGTGCCATTATTTATGATCGTTAAATCTATTTCTGTTTTCATTTATTGCCACTAAGTTTTTTATCTGGTATTTCAGTAAATGCATTCGATTTCTTATCTTGTGTATTTTTATATTTGTCACTGATTAATACCGTTTTCTAATCAGTCTAAAAAAATATAACTATATAACTTTGTAATGAATGTTTTTGACATCATAAACAAATTGTTATAACATGAAATTGAATTATGACACCGATGTAAACTATAATTAGTAAATTAAATTTTGATATAGTTCTTTTTTTGTGTAGAATTCTTATAGTTCCATTGATCTGGGTTGCTAAATTTAGCCATATTTTGTTTATTTGTATTAGGGACCTACTACATTAAATGCGAATTCTTGATTTATTCAGTCATTTTTTTGTTTGATTCTGAGGATTTATATTTTCTAATTAAACATGGAATAGTCATAGAAACCCTAAAAATATCAGATTGATTAGCAAGAGTGTACATGGTATGTAGAAATGACGAAAGTTTTAGGTATTTCTTTGTTTTTAATAAAAAAGTGTAAGTTGTTTTATATTTTTTTCCTCAATGCTGAAATAAAAGTTGTTTTAAAGTAGTTCTTTTTACTATTACTTAAAACAACAACAACAACACCCGAATCTCATATCTTTTGTTATATTTTTTCTTAGCATGAGTGCATGATAATGATATGTCATTATTACAGGATCCAGATGCTTTAGACGAACAAAAAGTTAGCCAGTTTATGAGGGAATATCTTCAAGATCCTATTAGAGATGCCCAGGAGCCGTTTTTTACTGTCCCTGAGGTTTGTTTCAGAAGAAATTAAAATTAAAATTTGTGCATTATATCTATAATTTAAGTACCATAAATATAGTTATAAATTGCTATATTCATGTATTTAATTTATATTTGATAAGTAATTTATTGTGTAAAAAATAATTAAAAGAATTATTGCACTTTTAAATTGTTTCTTTTCTCTTTAAAGGGTCATTATTCACCCCAGAATTGTATGCTGCTAACAAAGAGAAATACATATCTCATTTTCAGATGCTACCATTTGATTATAGAAATATGATGCTTATTTAGTTTTATTAAAATTTTTTAGAAGAGTTGTAAAGTTAAACCTTTGCTTTAAAAATTTTAAAATATTTAAAATACTTGTGATGCAAATGTTGTTAATTACTTATTGAAAATCATAGAAATCAGAGAACAAATAAGAGGAAATGTACCATTCTTTCTCACAGAATTAATAATGCAAAATCTTTATTTTAAAAATATGTAATAGAATGCATGTATTAATAAGGTATGTATTTTCATGTTTCAGTGGCAAATTGACTGTAATTTCATGAAAATCGAAAATCTATATATTCATTTTTTTATTTGTAAATCAGCAGACACATTCAGCTTTCACTTCTATTTATAAACATATGTTTTAATGTATATATACTTTTTATATCTAAATCGGGGATTCTTAAATTGTGAATTTTTATGTGATCAAATAGTTCAATGAAATTTCTACAATACAAAGCATTTTCTTTGTTTTATTCTTCAATGTTTTTAATAAAAACCTGTTGAAAGCTATTGCTGATATAAAAACCTCATTTAAATGTGTTGAATAAATCCTGTAGGCCAAATTTCATCATTATTATTTTCATTTAACACTTTATTTTTATTTATGATTAATTTCTGGTTTTTCAATATTAAGAAAGAATTGATTTTGGACAAGGTGTGAGTGAAATAAATGACAAATTAAAATTTTAAAATATTTTTAAATTTTTTCTATTATATTTAATTTGAATCCATATTTATTTTTTTAAAAAAATTATTGAAGTAGATGTAGGGATACCATTTTAATATTTGAGCATAACCTTAAAAAAATTCTGGAATTTTCTTAGTAAAAATTTGCTTTGTCTTCTTAAAAGATATTCTGTTGAACTATTTTCATTATATTGACATACTTGAAATAATTTTAAACATTTCTATATAAGTTCCTCATGTTGCATAAACAAAAGTGAAAATGTACCAGCATAGTATAGGAATAGCATAACTCAAATTCATTGGAAAGCTAGGATTAAGTACTAAATACCCTCCCCCCTCTTTTTTTTTTGTGCAAGCAAAGGTCTTGTAGCTAATTAATTTTTTTAAATGTAGTTTTTAGATTTCCTGTTTTCTAAGCAAAATGATGCGTGGGATGCCAAACACAATGAGGTTAATCAAGATATGGCTCAGCCTTTAGTCAATTATTGGATTGCATCATCTCATAATACGTATGTATTTTTCCTTATGAAATTTTAAAGTACATATTTTGGTTTCAAACTGATGTCCTGTGTTTTCATTTAAAAAATATTTTTTATTATACTATTTACTTAAAAGTATTTATAACTAGGATGCATATAAAGTGAATACATTTTTATGATGAGTAGTTTCATGTTCATTTCATATGATATTATGAAATATGAATTAACTTTCTGTAATTCATTGTTGAAAGTTTGTAGTTTAAATTAATTTCTTTGGTTGAATTATTAGTTTGTCTCTATATGAATTAGTCTTCTTTCATATATGTGCTGGTAATATATATGCATTTAGGTAATATAAATTCTACTAAGTTACACATTGGCTGCAATTGACACTATTTGATTCAAGCCTACAATTTACTTCCGATATCTAATTAAATAGCCACTTACGTGTTTAAATTTAGAGATAGTGTAGAAGGATTATCTTATTCAATGGAAGAAGGAAATAGCAGGCATGAATATTGTTAATTATGCTATTAATTTTTCTTAATCAAGAATAATTATTTTTATATTTGCACACAGAAAACGATGATCTGTCATCTTTATATGACTTCTTTATTATAAATAAAAAATAAAAGTGTCCTTTTAGTCATTCATAGTAACAGTTTTCAATTTCTCATTTTAATTGCTTGTTCTTGTCCTCATTTAGCTATCTTACTGGTGATCAAGTAAAATCAGAATCGTCCACTGAAGCCTATGCCAGGTGCCTTAGAATGGGGTGTCGATGTATTGAATGTATGTATAAATGTCTTTCTATTCATGGTATAATCATTTTATAAAAATTTAAAGAATATTTGATTTGTTTAAATTTTAAATGCAGGGAATTTTCAATTAATTTACAGGTATATTAAATATGTTTACTCTTGAAATTAAATGCAATTCTACATTGAGTAGAGTGGTATTGATAATTCTTCTTTGTGAAGTTTACTATAATGTGGGCTCAGTACTGCTATTCTAGAGCAAAAACTCTCGATATGTGGTTATATGAAGATAATTTTGGTAGCGGGAAGAAGCACAGAATAAAAGAGATTAAGATTATTTTTTAAAAAAGGATACAAATTTTGTAAAATGTTTTTCCACATTCATGGTGAAAATTGAAAGCTTTTGAAGTCTGAAAGATTTTGATAAACACCCTGTATATAAATTTTCTGTAAGCCTCATACTACAGACATGACTTTATAAAAGTCGTTATTTAAATGTAATTTTATAAAACTCATCTCTGTGTAACAGTCTCAAAGATCACATTGAAACTTTAAATGAAATGTTTATTATGAAGAATAATTGCCATTAGTTGATGTGGGACTATTTTGATGCTGCTTTCATTAGTTTTTACTTTAAATTTAATGATATTAAAAACTAAAATAATATATGAATTCAAAAATAAAATTTTCAAATGTTACTAAGTTATTTTGAGTTTGATTTTTATGTTGACTTGAGCTCTTAGCATTATTAGTAAAAATTATGCAGAAAGAGGTTTGGGGGGAATAGGATGGTGTGATACTAAAAAATGAAAATACTATAGGAGTATATGGGAAGAATAAAAGACAAGGATTTTCAGTTCTATAGCATGACCGATAATCAAAATCTTTACAACAAATGTAATCTCAGAAATTTTTAACATCCTGTGAAATCTTGTATTTTATAGTAATTCATGTTTAAGTGTAAAACAATTTTTTTTTTTAGAATTATGGTTGCTGCTTGATTTAATTTCCAGGTTTGATACAAATTATATATATTTAGAAAGAATTCCTTTTCAACACCCTGAAGTGATTTTAAAAAAAATTCTTTTTTAATTGTATAAGAAATTTTTAATTTTAATTTTATCCAACTTTTTATTTTATAACGTATATTTTTATTAGTGAATAAAGAGATTGTAGTTAGAGGGGAAAAAAGTAGTTTCTCAGGTTAATTTGTTAAACCTTTATAATCTTTTGATATTAATTTTAAAGGTATGAAGGATATAGTGTAAGCCGATGAAATGTTTATGCTTTCATAAGTGTAAGCATTTCATCTAGTTTTAGTTTTTAAGTTTCAAGACCTTTTTTTCCTTAGGATGTTAATGAAAGTATATAGTACAGTTAATATTCTGGTAAAATTTATATTTATGTTAGAAAATATTAGATACTGTTTTATTGTTTAAAAATCTATTGTATTTTTAAAAAATATAATTTTCAAATTCTATGCATAGAATACCGAAATAATACATTCCATTTGATTAATTTGAGCAAGTTAACTTTTATTGCCAACTTTTATGTTTTTGATTTGCAACTGCGTTTGTTTGTTTTAAATCACTTAAAAAAATTTCCCTTTGTAGTGGACTGCTGGGATGGTCCTGATAGCATGCCTAGTGTCTATCATGGACATACACTGACAAGCAAAATCAAATTTATAGATGTCATCAGGACAATCAAAGAACATGCATTTGTTACATCTGAGTAAGGGTTTATTTTTGGCTTCTCATTTTTTAATCATATTTATTAATTTTTTTTCTACTTGGCATCAAATTTTTGCAATTATAGTTTTCTTTCCTGTAGTCAAACAGTAATTCAATGTGCCTATTTATACCTGCTTTGCTTTATCTCATTAATAGTTAATTCTTTTCATTCAGGTATCCTGTTATTTTGTCGATTGAAAACCATTGCACTTTACCTCAACAAAGAAATATGGCTGCTGCATTTCTTGAAGTTTTTGGAGGTAACTTATTTTATTAAAATATATATGAATAGATTTTTTTGTAATTTTTATTATGTAAATATATATTTTTTTTTCAGAACATATAAAGTAAAGTAATTTAAAAAATCATTTTATGATTTAAATTAAGTTTTTAATATCATTGCTTATTACTATTTTATCCATAAGGAATTATTATTCCAGCTCCTCCAATTTAGCAAAAATGCTGTGTAGTGTAAATTTTCTTTGAACAGAATTTTTGCGATTTTGTTCCTATTAGCAGCATTTCTTTACTTGAATGGAATCATAATATTTCCTATGTGCATATGGAGACAGCCGAGTTCTGATGTTCTTATGAATATAAAAGCCTTTCTGTCACAAATATTTTGGAAGATAGCAAGAAGATAGGTTGGTTGCTTTTGGTCAAATGCAACAAATCAAAAGATTTCCAAGATCTAACTGGAGAATATTCCTTATGTTTTTACAAAGAAGCTAGATATTTGTAAATTGAAAACATTATTACAATCGCTACCATACGTTTCTCAAGTTACTAATATATTTTGGGGAATAAATAGATTGATGAAAATTGCTTACTACAAGTGTTAATATGTGCTTGGGAAACAGTTTTAATGCACCGAGAAAAAGTTATGAATACTCTACCATGGTTCAGAATGGTCTTCAGTTTCATGATCTTAAAAATGAATAATAACAGGTCAAGAAAATTGGAATTTTATCATATTGTAGAAATGTTTGACAAATTGTATCTGAAAAACCGAATTGCATTTGTATTAGGATCTACTATCACTATGAACTGAATTATCATATTTTTCAACAAAATATAACACATTTGCATTTTATGTTAATGTCCATTTTATATTTCATTTATTAATTGTAATTTGAAAGTTGTATCTTTTTGATGAGAAATGTTCGATATTTGGGAATGGATGCAAAATTGAACCATTTGTAAATATTTAAATTAAACTTTTAGAATCATTTTTAAATATATTGTACATAGTTCATTATTATTATATATTAAATCTTTGATGAAAGCAGTAAGAAAAATATTGCTTAAAAAATTGATGCAATTATAAATAATTGATATCATAGTAGTTAAATTAAGATATTTTTAATTTTGTCAGATTCTATTGTTTATTTGGGTCTGAGTTAAATTTAAAATAATTCTAATTAAGAAAATGGAATTACTTGATATAATGCTAACTTATCAATGGTTGTGATGTTTATTTCTTTCAGAATATGTACAACCAGACTAATAATCTGCAGATATGCATAAAATAAATTTTTTTTGCAGAGATCGACAAAATTTTACTGTGCAACAGCTGTAAAAGTGTGTTATGAGCTCAGATTCTCATATAACTATCTTTGGTTCATAATTACTACATTGTTTTTGGGAATCTGTTTGTTACGGCTGTTTTAACTTGTTTCAAGGAGATCTTTCTGAGCCACAGTATAGAATTATTTAAGTTATTTTCTTACCAATTAATTTAATCTTCACTTTAGTGTACTTTTAATAAATATTTTAGTTTTTAAATACTAAGGCCTAGTTTAAATTTTGAAAATCGCTGCCAACTTTTCTTTTCGAAATGGAAATGTTCAAAGATATGAAGCATTTGCTTTTTATGATATACTTTTGAACAGTTTATAATTTGTTTGCAAGAGTCATTATTACATATAATCGTCCACTTTCATCTATAAGATCGAATGAGTTAAGAAAATTCTTGCCCTTTTGGTCTGCAAAATCGTCTATTTTTGTGTATAGCAAATGAAACAATTAAAAAAAAATTAAGTAGATTGATTTATTGATTTGCAAATTAACTTAAACATGAAATAAATTGCTAAAATAAATGAGTTCGGTTCTAATATTTTTATACTATATTTCATTATATAGGGGTTGTCACAGTACCGAGAGAGCTTCGGTAATTGTGAAAATCCCAAATCGGGTATAGGGAATTTAAAAATTGTCTAAAAAAAGTGAAAGTGTATTGAAATTCGAAAATTTCGATAAAAAGCGGGATAATATAGGGAATTTTAAGCTTCTTAGTTCCTTTTTTTTATACCATTTAAAAAAAAGCCGATCTGTGAACATTGCAGGAACAAAGGATGATAGCCATAGCACCAAAAAGTGGAACAAGGGTTAAAGCGCGCAAACTCAATCTTTTTGCTCGATTACCCACTCGTTCCCCTCTCCCCCTTTTTGTATAGATCAGTCTAATTCCAGTTTCAAAGATAGTTGTTCCTTTTTTATGAGATTAACCGGATTGTAGCTATTGAAGATGCGTGTGACTGCTATAACTGTGTGAAAAAATAAATTTCTCTGGCGAGAATAGCAACATTTAATTTACAGAAGCATTGCGATTGTATTTAGTCCCTCACACGTGAGTTTGTTGAATGATTTGTTTATTATTTGAGAAATTGTGAGTTTAATCAGAGTAGATTAGAGACCTTTTTAAAATAATGGGCTGTTTATTATGGATTTGTTGGATAGAAATAAGGATCTTGCCAAAGGAGAAAAACATGTAAAACTGTTCTTTTATGTGTCGGTTAAAAAATAGTCATCACTGATATCGGACTAAAAGGAATTGAGGAGACGACATATTAAATCCGAAAACATAAAATTTGATGTGCAAGAACAATAATCGAAAGCTGAACTATTGTGGACATTATAATTTGTTGCGCCACATTCGTCTTATTCAATGATATGTCTGAAATATTTTCACAGATTGTGAAATAGTTTAAAATTTACTTTAAATCGTACCAAAATGTCGTGCATTATTTGTTACGGATTTTTTTTAACAAAGTATTTTTTACAGATTTTTTTTTTCATCATTCTTGCTGGGTATTAGTGAAAAATAAAAGCATAATCGAAGTAGCAAAAATATTAGACTTCTTATTTTTGATAGCGCTTGATGATTCCCGAAATATAAAACTGAGAAAAAATTATCATATTAGACTACATTTTACTTTATTACTAATAAAGCTGCTGAAACTGGGGGGGGGGGGAATGTTTTATATTTCGGAAGAATTCTTCTGCTTGATCCATTTAGCCATTCGTTATTTTTTCTTTTTATGTTTGCTCCTTTATTAGAATTCTTCTGCTTGAGCCATTTTGCCCTTCGTTATTTTTTTCTTTTTATGTTTGCTCCTTTATTTTTTGTTCTGTTTTTAAAATTTGGTTTTCTTTGGCTGCCTTTAGCTACTTTAGCATCTAGTAAACATACATGTGTAAATTTTTTTTGAATAGCTTGCCCTTTGATTTTTATTTGAATTAATTATTTTTATTTTAATTATGAGCTTTTAACCGGTGTGTAACACTACTTTTGGTATACACCTATTCATCACGAGAAAAAAAAATATGTGAAAGCATGTCCAAAAATTTAACTGTTTAAATATTGCATCTTGTTTAAATCTATATTTATTGAAGATTTTTTTTAATCATTAAAACTATACTGTATTGTTATTCCATTATTACATGAGCGCTGTTCTCACATTTCTTCATTTATTGCATACTAGCTCACTTCGTACGCTTGGAAATTTTGATGTGTATATGTGAGAACTGACAGTCTAATCGCAATTTAAAATATCAAAACCGTATGCATGCATAAATTTTCAACGTCAATTGGAGCAACGCAAAGACGTGAATTTGAAGCACCAGTTGGGATAACGCAATGCAGATTAGAAAATTTTAATTTTAATTCATCTATTTTATTTTTATTCAAAAACACTTCTGAAGGGATCCAAAGATATTTTAATTAACAATGTTTAATATTAAATTTATCATTCAGTACGAAAATAAACAAAATCGTTTGAAATAACCGGTCGAAAACATGTTACGTCTAACGTCATTAGCGTGGGGAAAAAAACTACTTAAAAGCTATGTTCTTGGAAGTTCTCTGCAGGAATATTGAGCCATGCTGTCTGTATAGACGTCCTAATTGTGAAAGTGTGGATGGTGCAGGAGTTTGGGCACAAACGGACCTTTCGATGATGTCCTATAAATGCTCGATGGGATTCATATCGGGCGATCTAGGTGGCCAGATCATGCGCTGGAATTGTCCGGAATGTTCTTCAAACCAATCGCGAACAGTTCTGGCCCGGTGGCATGTCGCATTGTCATCCATAAAAACCCCATCGTTGTGTGGGTACGTGAAGTCCATGAATGGCTGCAAGTGATCTGCAAGCAGCTGAACATAACCATTTCCAGTCAATGATCGGTTCAGTTGCACCAGAGGACCGAGTCCATACCATGTAAAAACAGCCCACACCATTATGCAGCCACCACCAGTTTGAACAGTGCCTTGCTGACAGTTTGGGTCCATGGCTTCGTGGGGTCTGCGCCACACTCGAACTCTACCATCAGCTCGTAACAACTGAAATCGTGACTCATCTGACCACGCCACAGTTTTCCACTGGTCTAGGGACCAGTCGATATGCTCACGAGCCCAGGAGAGTCGCTGCAGGCGATGTCGTGCTGTCAGTAAAGGCACTCGAGTCGGTCTTCTGCTGTCATAGCCCAAGGAAGACAAATTTCGCCGCACAGTCCTATCGGACACGTCCCTCGTACGTTCCACATTGATACCTGCAGTTATTTGACGAAGTGTTGCGTGTCTATTGACATTGACCATTCTACACAGACGTCGGCGGTCTCGATCGTTAAGTGCAGGTGGTCGCCCACTTCGCTGTCCATGATGGGATGTGATGCCTGAAATTTCATACTCTCGGCACACTCTTGATACTGTGGATATCGGAATGTTGAATTCACTAACGATATCCGCAATAGAATGACCCATGCGTCTAGCTCCAACTAACATTCCACGTTCAAAGTCTGTTAATTCTCGTCGTGCCGCCATAAATCACGAAAACCCTGTTCACATGAATAACTTGAACATAAATGAAAGCTCTGGAAAATGAACTGCGCATTTATACTTTTTCGCTGCGATACTACTGTCATCTGTATATTTACATATTGCTATCCCATGACCTTTGTCACTTCAGTGTATATATATATAAGTAATTCAACAGAACCTTTGTAAAATTGCTGAATCGGTTATGAGCCGACTAACTCCCACACTCCAGGTGAAGGGAGAAAAATCGTCCTGCCAAGCACATCCTTTTACCCCTATAAAAAGATCCCTATGATTCCCTTACATGAGATGTACATATGATTGATATTTTCAAAGATCCCTATTAAAATCTAACAGTATATATTTGCAGGAATAACAATTGCATGAACCTTTTCTCATTCCTCTTCTAGTTTCGGGTAGATTAACTCAAGAGTCATATTCATTTGCTTTATTTTAGATATGCTCCTGGTGCAACCCATTGAAAGAGATGGTACGCAGATGCCATCACCAGCCCAATTAAAAAGAAGAATTATTATCAAGGTAAGGAAATATGTATCACAATTTACATTCATTAGATTTATTTTTTTTAGAACTTTCAACTGTCATCTAGGATTAAAGCATGTAATATATTTGTTTTTAAGTAGATGTATTATCTTTTCTTATTGGCCATGTGAAATGAATATTAAAAATTAAAAATTTTTAAAAATATTTCTTATTTAACTACTACTGTTAGAAAGTATTATTATTAATAATTATGAAAACAAGTCGGTGATATAAAATGTATAAAAAATATGTTCTTTCACAACTCACCATTTAATGCAAATTATTTATTCTAACCAATAACTAATTTACTATTACTAATTGAATTCTTTTGTTTAGTTTATTATTGCTTACTTTTTATTTGCAGTTGTTCTAGTTGCATAATAACAATTTGTGGAGTTGAATTCAACATTTTTAATGTTTCTTCCCCCTTTTTTTGAAGTTCTCTTTTATTTTTCCAGCATAAAAAACTGCCAGATGGACATGAAGAAAAACTAATTTTGCAAAGGGATGAAGGTACAAAAATACTATTGTATAATGATGAAAGTGCATTTTTAATTTAGAAACCTTTAGTACTGAATATATATTTCAAATTATCACCCCAGCTTACATTTTAGTTTATTGCAATTTAATTGAACTGTTCTAATTGTCGATGAGTGTATTGTGTATTATGTGGTTGTTTCATTTTCTAAGCTTGATAATCCCTCCTCTCCCCCTAATAAAATGGAAGTAATTGAGATATATTAAGCAATCTACAGGATTGTCAAATCTAAACCTAATCAATTAGAGGCCTCTGTAAGATACAATGTAAATTATATTGACATCAGATTTGAACTTGAGATATTTGAAATTTATTTTTAAAAATATTCAAGATTTTTTAGGTATGAAGTTCTGTATTATCATTACTACTTATAGAATACCAATGAAACGTTTTACAAATACTTTGCATTAATATCTTTTCCTTAGGGTGTCATTAATTTTATAAATTCGATATTATTTCTGGATTTTTGAAAATGATTGTTATTTTAGGGGCTGATGCTGATATTAGCAATGCTGTCAAAAATGGTATTCTTTACTTGGAGGATCCTGTAGATCATGAATGGAGGCCTCATTTTTTTATGCTTACACAAAACAAGATGTACTATGCTGAAGAACAGCAATGCACTGAAGATGAAGATGGAGATAATGAAGACGGTAACACTCATACAAAAGAGGTATTAAAAATGAATGATTATATGAAGGTATTTTACAAAGGAATGTTGTTTCCAAATACTGAACAAATAATGAAACAATATTTAAAAGTATTCTACCAACTGCTAAATTATTTGTTGTGTATTTCTGTCTACGAATAATATGTAATTTGCTGGAATTGTAGCAATGGATAAAAAGTTATTTACAGGAATTGTGGCTTTTTATAAAATGGTATTTTTGTAAAACTGTAACCAAAACTGTAAAATTATATGAAACATTATGCCAGGAAATGTTATTTGATTGACATTGTCTGCAGGCTTTCATTCTTTCTTTTTTGTCCTTTTAGCTGAGTGACCATTGTGTGTTGAATTTTCACTAATCAGTTTTAAATGTTACTTATTTTAAATTCAAGAATTTCTTTCAATTTTTCTCACATTTCCTTACTTGTTTTATCCTCAGATATGTTGAAGATAATTATTGTTCTAATTTCTGTTCTTTCTCAAATATGCTATAATTCTAAAGTTAAAATGCGTTTTTGAAGGCTTCTCAATGATTGCCATAGGAGAAAGATTGTGATGAAATAGAATGTGCAGTATCTATGAATAGTGTTTTATTCAAAAGTGCAGTACATGCAAATAACAGAATACAAATATAAATAGCATTTTACACAAATTTTGACTATAGATTAAAAATTAGCAAGTTTAACCGAGATAATGGAAAAGTAATCTAAGCTCAGCAATGGAGAAATATTTTTGAGAATTTTTAGTGTAACTTTATGCTTTTTATTGTCTTTATTTGAGAAGAATTTTAATTTTGATAAAATCTGTAACATTTTATTTTCAAACTAAATATTCTTCGTATTGAATTTATTTTTTCTACAGAATCATTCAATTCTCTTTTCTGTTTGTTCGTAATTGATTAGTCAAGAAATACCATGATTCATTGTAAACCAAAATATTTTGTTATGTACTCCATACATTTACAGAGGGAGAACTGTTTTTCAGCTCCTATGCTATTTAACTATATGAAGAGTATTTTTCATTTTTCACTGAATGTTAATTGCTTCTACAGATAACAGTGAACAAATGTGTTGTATGTTCTTTTAATTTTTTCATTAAATAACAATAAAGGAAAAAAAGCCAATTAAAAAAGTAAATTAGTTTTTGAGTTCTGATTCTGCTTTCTTATGAAATTCTTCTTCTTTTGAAATAGTGATTAGGTTGATAGACATTCCCTTATCATACAGACTTATAAACACTGCTTTTCTAATAGTTCCTTGCTTATGAAAGTTTCAAAAAAAATATTTTCATGCTTGAATGTTATATTCAATTCTAATATTTTTTTTTTGAAAAATCCCTAACTACTTCTGTAGTTAATTGATATTACATATTGACTTTTGTGAATAAATTGTAAGGAACCAATTTACAAATTCTTTTAATTGTTGTTACTCCTCTTTACATTGGATAACCATATATTCACATGTTGCAAAATCGCTCAAGATGATTAACCATAGATTTTCTACACTTGCTCAAAAACTATTGTAAATATAGGCCTAATTCTTACTCATTAAGCCATTTTGTTGTCGATGATCCTCTGCTATGAGTTAAGCTTCCAGCATTTTCAAAGGTCTCATTAATATTTGTTTAATAGTCATGTCAGACCAAATTCATAATTTGAATTTAATATATTTCGTAACTTTAAAGGAGTCTTTTTTAACAAAACAATTCTTATTTATTAGGTTTTAGTCAAGATTCTTTATGCTAAAAGTTCTATTGTACATCTTGTATAAAGAATAGGATAGTAGAAGATGTTAACACTTTTTAGGCTACCTATTCATAATCCCATTAGTGTTAGATTGTGAATGATCTTTACTGGTGGTACATTTGTGACCTTTTAATAATTAAAATTATTATAATCTGATGTATACTAAATTGATAAACATTTTGTTCATAGACTAATGAGTGATGGTAAGCATTGTTTGTTGAAAATCATTGTAGCCATGTTCAAAATTAGGGTCTAAATATACGATTTGGTATAGAACTATACCTGATTTTATGGTTATTTATATGTATATACAGTAAAGCCTTTTTGAACAGCCACTCCTCTGTTCCGTGGAAATTTAGTCGTTTTATAGGGTTTTCATTACATTTGCAAAATAATTGTTTTAAGGCATAATATAAATGTCTGACACATTTAAAGTGAAGTTTGACACTTATCTAAAGATAAAATAGTACTTAATTTGGCCGTATAGCCATACAATGATCGAAAAATGATATTCCATATACAAAATCTGTCCAGCCACCCATTGGTAGAAGCGAAATTTTTAATTCTCAAAGATCGGCAAGCTCTTTTGCCTTGTGTTGTATCATAGCCCCTGTTCTTCATATCCGCATCTTTCAACCATCTCAAAACAGCTTCATTTATGTCGACAAACTTTTCATGTCTCAATTGTTTGACAGTACGAAATTTGTTTTCGTATTTTTTAAAAAATAAAATCTTTTTCTTTAATAATTTTGTTGATTTTTATTCTTCCCCGGGTAAATGTTTCAACTAACTTTCTCGCCGATTTTCCGATCTCTTATGACAGAATTTGAATGCACTGCTAGAAATTTAGGAAAACTTGCTTCAACATTGTTTCAAAAATCGATGATCAACTATTGAAAAAAAAAAAAAAAAAAAAAAAAAAAAAAACGAGTGACGGTGCCAAAATTAGCGGAATTCTCTTATTGCTAATAGGAAGCAAAAACTAGAAACGACAATTCTTAACCTGGCCTTGAATTTTCGGCTCATAATTAGAAGCAGGAAGTAAATACATTTTCCTGAAAAATTGGATGACTGAATCGATAATTTTGCCCCTACGTTTTGCGAATTTGGTATTGTCAGGAAACTGGATCTTTCAACATAAGGATCACAAGCACACACTAAAGATTTGTAAATAATGATTACTCGGTTTTGTTGTGAAGACTTTGGACCATCCTCTACAATCACCAGACCGAACTCTCATTGATAATTTATAGACATATTTTGAATATA
>JAOUZG010008446.1:4567224-4591566 GCA_026289955.1 Argiope argentata
AATTTTTTAAAACTTGTAGTAGATGACATTTGAGGTTAATACAGTTTTTTCAAATATTAATTCATTAATTTTTTACTAATTAATTAAAAACTAATTTCCCGCCTTATTAGTAATTTTTCATAGAAATTGCAATTGTTAAGTAGGTGGATAGCCTAGTTGGCAGGGCGTTGGATTCGCATTCCTTACGCTGCGAGTTCAAATCTGGTCACAAAGTTCTCCATGGCGAGAGTAATACCACTGGAAATACTGAGTCAGAGTTGATCGCTATTCGGGTGCTCAGGGGTCCACACCCTCAGAAACTGTTGCATCCCGCCTTCCGTTGTAGCGCGAGAACAAAAATTGTAATTACTTAATAAATAGTAACTAAAATAAAATTTTCCTTATATCCAAAGTAGGAATTGATATTTTTTAAAAATATATATTTCTATCAATTCCTTCGGTCTTGAATCTTTTTATGAGGTGTTAAACAGTCGATTCACTGCAGTCGCACCAATGAGCAATTCTAGCATTTCAAATGTTTTCTTGATAAAAATAAATAAATAAAATAAAATAAAAATAAAAATAAAGCAGCCTGGCGCTTTTCACGAGTTAATCTGTTCATCTTTAAAATAGATGATGAAATGTTAATTTAAAAGCATTGTACAGCGAACTTATTTCGAAGCGCAACAAACAAAATGAAATCATTCTCAATCGGTGCACTTTTCTAATAAACTACCGAGAAGACACAATCGTAGCAGATGATTACTTCACAATGGATGACACAATAGCTTGAAACTTCACCACATTTATGCTAGAAAATATCGCTTTAAATAAAAAAATATATTAAATGAAAAAGAAATTTTTTGGAGGGGTTATTAATGAAAAAACGTGAAATATCTTAAACTTTTGACAAATAGTATAAGTGAGAAATCGATACTTTTAAAATTAATTTTCTTTTTGCTTGATTAATTGAAATTCCCTTTAGGTTATATAAATTTTCTATAAGAAATATTTTTTTTACTACGTTGATTTTCATTTCATCTAGTTTTAAAGTATCCCAATTATGTTTTGAGGAAAATCTTGGGTACTTATTTCTTTATACCAATTCAATAAATTTGTATGAAGGAATTCTTTCTTTTATCACTGATTTTTTTTTAAATATTTGATTTCCAGTTTTAAAATTACTTTATAATATGCATAAATTAAAAGTTTTTTAGTCTAAATTTTTCTCCTCCATACGAATTTTTTCTAAATTTAAGCATAAATGAAAGCTTAAGTTTTTCCTAAAGTAAGTTTTTGAAATGAAAATTCAGTATTAAAAATTAATTAAAAAATTTTCTTATTGAGCACAAATTTTTTGCACGGCTATTCTCTTGGGATAATTTTTGTAAATTTCCTGCCCCCTATATTTTGAGTACCATTAGTGCTGTTACATATTCATAGTGAAAATTTCCATGATTGTTTTCTGATATTTTGCTATAACTTATTTATCTATATATTTTTTCTTCTGCAGTTGCAACACAGTAAAAAGTTAGAAAAGGCACTAAAAATAGCGAAAGAGTTATCTAGTTTGATTATATACTGCAAATCAATGCCATTTAGTCCAGAAAGTAAGTATTTAAATTTGTAATAGATGTGTTAAATAATTACAGGGATTACAAAAGTAAAATAATTTTCACTAATGGTCAAAAGTATCCGAATGCTTGGATTTACATTTTTTTCCCACAAATTTTAAGGAAATTTGGATGAACTACAATTCAACTTGGACATAGTGAAGAATGTGCTTGAACTAGTATTACATTGTGAAAATTCGGTCACAAATGCATTCTAAGGACCGACCAGAAAGTGATAAAAAATTTATTTGGACACCTCGATTCACAGAAATTCTATAATCTTTTGCAATTGTCATGAATGACTTCATTTCACAATTCTTAAATGTATTTTCGTATAAGTATGTATTAATTCATGAAAAAACGAGAGTTTTCCTTTAAAAAATAACAATTTTTTAAGCACATTTGTATATTTATAACTTACAATGTTAAATTATACAAAATGTGTGGCAAAATTCCAACAAAGGATGATATTAAAATTCGGAATTAATATGTTTAATATTCAAGTAAATAGGAGTATTTGTAAATAAACTTTCTACATATTTTATCTTTCAAATTTTTGAAGCCAGATATATAAAATACCTTTTATAAAAATACCAGTTGAATGTCATACTGATTTTTTTTTTTTAAAAAAAGACTAATAATAATAGGCATAAGGATGTTTTTAACTCAAGGATGTTTTTGATTTTTAACTGACATAATATAATTGTAATGTTTGTTCATATAGCATGAATAACAATAAAATAATTAGTTCTTTATAATGTCCAGTTTACCAAAATTTAAGTTATGTACTTATCTATTAATATGCATGGATAATTTTCTTGTTTCTGACTACGAAATTCAATTTAACTGTTCGAGGATCAAAATTTTAAAATATCCATATCTGAGAAACCTCTCATCGCTTATTTTGTCTTACAGTGTAATTGAAATTCAGCTTATTGCTATACTAATATACGCTGGTATACAAAAGTGGAACATAGTTTGTACAGTACGAAAGAATGTGAGTAAATGTTGGTGAATTTGTTTAAGATATTGTATCTGCAATCATCCATTGAAAGTAAAAATTTATCATTTTGTAAAACATTTCAATCGATATTTTTATGTGCAAAATACATGTGCACATTGTAATGCGTGCAAACAGTTCAGACATAAACATTTTGACTATGTATTCTTATTCGGAAGAATGCTATTAAGGATTAAATAGCACAAATTGTGGTTTAAAAATGACAAGTGGGCATGCTTGTGAAAGGAAAAATCGTTGGAATGCTTGAATCTAGATAGGTTATAAACCGAAATGGCTCAAATTCTGAATATGCTTCAATGTATAATCAAAAGATTGAATATTTTAAATTGCGGGAAAAGTTAATCAATCAATGCCTGGTTGGCCAAGTCACAACCTTTCACCTAGACTGATATCTGGGAATTAATATAAATATTAGAGAAGCAGATATTTCATAAAACCGAATTCAGCTTTCACAGCTGCCTCTGAAATATGAGTTTCCAGATGCAAAATCTACTGGCAAACTCTATGTCAGACTAACTGAAGTTTACATTCTCCTACACATAAAAGTGCTCATTTAAACTGCAGTGTGAAATGTCGTTATTGGAATTTGCGAAAGTCAGTCAGTGTACAGGGTGTCCATAATTAAACGACTACTAAGTTGTCTACAGACGAAGCTATTGTTTAGAAAGTTATGAAATTTTCTTTAGGACATAATGAAAGGTAGGGAATTTGTTTCAGCGAATGAAAAAATAGTTCAAAATTTTACCACCAGGGCAGTTTTTCAAAGGAATTACACAATTAGCATATTTCTGACAATATTAAATATATTAAAACATTTTCAACATGACTGTTACGACATTTGAATTGTGGGCGGATATCGCTGTATAAAATACCGATATATGGCGCTTCAAGGAGTGTAAATAGTAGAGTTTTTGAAAATAAATGGATGTGTGTTCTGTGAGAATATCGGCTCGTCATTATGCCGGAATTCTTTGTGTTTCTAAACCCCCTAATTCGCTTTGAGTTAACAATGACAGACATCATTTTCCACTACCATCTGGAATCGTAAGACAGCATGTTCCACAGTTGACCGTAGTGCGTTCTAGGAAATAGTAAGAACATGCTATGAGATGCTGCTTTTTAAATCAGATAAAGTTCTTGAATTGTCACAACTTGCCAGTTATTTTAAATGTCCCAAAGCCAAAAGTCCAACGGATATAGGTCTGGTGACTGGGGAGGCTACAGATGACGAAAGTGACGGCTGACGGCAGTTCTGTAAAACAATAAAATAATAAAATATAAAGTTTTTAATATTATTAAATTATTCTACAATTACTCACTCGTACTTGCATATATTCATTATAATATTTAGTCATAAATTTAAATAAATTGGCTCTGTTTTGATATCTTTCCATTTTCCTTTCAAGAAATTGGAAATTTCACTGAGATGTCTTCTTTTCCTGAAACCAAAATAGAGAAGTGGGTTGGACCTGAAAAATGCAAGTTTCTTCTGAAATATCCTTTTTATATTTTCTTTTGAGAGCTTAGGTCAGGCTTGATTTTAATTTCCTACTTGTTAAATCTTTTCTTGTCAGTTGATATTAGATATTCTGATGATTAATTAATATCTCATCAATTTTCAGTATTAAATTAAGATTTTGATGCTTATAAATATATGATTGAGAAGGCTTAAAAGTAATTACTCTTTTTAATAATAAAATGCGAAAATTTTAATTAATATAAAGTATTATTTGCCTTAATTATGAGTAAGTATCATAGGACACAGTTTAGCCGTGTCTATCCAAAAGGAAGCCGCATTGATTCATCGAATTACGATCCAGTAAAAATGTGGAATGCTGGAGTCCAAATGGTTGCATTGAATTATCAAACAGCTGGTAAGTATGGAAATATTTGACATCCATTTGAAATATTTCAAAGACAAAGTAATTGCTGTTAAGAAATTAAAAAAAATATCTTTCTTCTATAAAATTCGATATTGTTAAAGAATTTGTTTAATATTAAAAAAAGTTAACAAATTAAATTTTTTTTTAAAGTTACGAAATTGAATGAAATTGTGAGACATTTTATTTGAAATTGCATAGGAACATTATCTTAAAATAGTAAATTAACTAAATAGATGTAGTAATAGTAGTCTAATTTAATTAACTGATTGTTGTATTAAATATATTTCCATAAGATTTCAGATGTTATTTATTTCACAATTGAAGGCATTTATTCATTCAGTTTTGTGTATTTTGAATTTTTATTTAGATAGAGCAATGCAGCTAAATCAAGCAAGATTTCTACAGAATGGAATGTAAGTATATGTTTGGATTAAAAACTGCTTTATATAACGCCATTGTCATTATCTTTTATTGATTTATTATATAATATGTGATTTATGATTACATAAATCTTTCTTATTTTTTATATCTTGGAAAGAGTGCTCATTGAATCAAGTATTTAGAACATGAAATAAAAATTGTTTGAATATTTTGATATTTTTCCTAGATGCATGGCGAGTCAAAAGTAATTAGTAAAAAAAGTAAAATACGAATTTACGCGACTATTTGAAAGGAAAATGAAGCAGAAATAGCTATAATATTTAATTGATTACAGTAACAACATTTTTCTGTATTGGACTTATAATTCAATGCATATATTGATTTTATAAAAATTATTGAATTCTTAATATACAATCAAAATGATCTTGGGTGAAATATTATTTAATTGATTAACCTTTTTCTCTCTAGAAACATTTGTTAAGAGTAAAATTAATTCAAATATTGAAGCTCATCCTTTTCCATTTGGTAACATTTGTCTTCTAGAGATCTCATTTTTTTCACCTTTACTTGCTGAATAATTTATTGCATGTCTCATTTGATGTTTATATTATAATTGTGTATTAAGCATTAATTTTTTTAAAGGTGTGGTTATGTTTTAAGACCAAAATGTATGTTTGATGATAACTTTGATCCTTATGACCGAAGTACATTACAAGATGTGGAGCCACTTACTTTGACTGTTCAGGTAATTATGCGCTTTTGTAAAGGCAAAATTTGCACATTTTTGTAATTTTTTTTAATACTTTGCTATTTAAATGTGAATACAAAATAGTCGCATATTACTATTCTAATTCTTTCTAAAACTTTATGAAATATGCCAAAGGTAGCTATATTGTTTATCAAACAATACCGCATTTTAATTCATAGAAATGATTCATTTGTAACAATAAACAAATTACTCCTTTAATTAATTTTTTTCCTTTTTAATGTTATTAGTGATATAATTTTTTATCTGGTGAAAATGGTTTGTTTGTCACTTATGTGTGTTTGTATAACAATTTTTTAATCAAATATTTCTGTATATTTAGTAGCTTCAATGAAGAAGCAAAAATATTCTGTATTTACTGGGTTTTATCCATATTTGAACTGTCCATAAATAAATAAATATATTTGATGAATTGAATTCATCTGCACAAAACTGTAAGAAATTTTAAGATTTTTTTCTTAAATTTAAGTTCCAATTATGGCCTGCAATTTCTGTCATTTGTGCTTTATTTTTTTATATGACATTTCAATTGACCTAAGCTAATGAATAAGCCTTTGAAATTATTTTGAGAATTAGACTGATTTTTAATAACAAGAGCAACAAGAACATTTCTGTATTTATATTTATCTGTAATTTTATCTGTATTTTTTTTTCTTTTGACCATTTACAATTCAATACCCATTTTCTGTTCGTTTATTGTGGTTTGTATTAATTTTGTTGAATTTTTATTTCTCGGATTGTTAGCTCTCAGTTTGATACTTTCCTATCTCAAGTATATATTGGAAATTCTAAATTATTTAAGTAAATTATAAATTTAGAAATTGCTCTTTCATAACATCGCCTTTTACTTTGTTTTTTTAGACACTGCATTATATTTTTATAAGTATAAAAGTAAATTAGTTTTTCCCCTCTTTCTCTTTCCATGGTCCTTTTTTTAGATGCAAAGAAATTTTTGGATCCATTTATACATGAAATTTAACTTTATATCTAGTTAGTATAATTCTTTTACTCATTATGAAATCAATGCTTGAAATCAAATCAAAATATTAATTGATTGAGGCCTCTATTTGTAAAATTTTAAGTAAGAAAATGAAAATTAAGATGGTACCAGATTTACTGCTTATCCTTAGCAATATCCATAAACTTGTGAGAGAAACGTATCCACTATGCATGCAACTTCAAAATGCCTCATAGTGTAGGGTAAATTGCTATTAACAGTGGAACATTTTGTTTAAATATATCTATATTTTTGTATATTTTACTATTAAGTTTTGATATTTTAATTATTTGTATGATAGAATTTATGTGTTGCCTAATTTTAATTCTGAAGTTGGGATTGCTTTATATATAATTTGAGTTTCTTTTCATTATATATTCCTGATAAATTATACAACCTTATTAAAGTTTGCTGAAAGCACAAGAGTTATTGTTATGAGACCCGTTTTAGAGAACAAAACAAAACCACTGTATCAAGCAATTATATCTCTTAATGTTAAACAGTAGATAACAGTTTAAATCGAGGCCTATAATAATATGCGAAGGTTTTCTATTTTTTTGACTGTAGTTGTATTAATCTATATATGTAAGGAAAATAAATGTAAGAAAAAAAATCAAGATACAAACTCAAACTTTAACTATGATTAATGAAACCACAATAGTGTATCTAAAGCCTCTTTTGAAAAACTTTTTTATCTGTTGTTAAAGATGCAATAAGTAAATTTTTTAATGATTAATCATTAGATTTTCAAAATCAATTTTTAAAAATGTAAAAACGATGCATATACGTTTGTGGGTTTATCTGCATCATTTGCATTAGAATTTTTATGTACTTAAAAGTCAATTTCTTACTTACTGTTTTAAATCTTTAAGTATTATATGTTTGTACTCTGCTTATTAAAAAAGATTTTAATCTTTTTCCAAAATATTTGAACAATATACTCTGCTAGTGGTTCGAATTTATATAACTGTAAGAGCAAGTAAAGCTATTAGTTTGTGTTTCTAAGTAAAAACAAACTGGACTGTGGTATTGATTTCATTTAATGGGTAGTTTATAATGCATTTTAAAATGATGCACATTCCATGGGAATTATATGTGCATTTAATGTGATCTTAGATTGAAAGTTTTATTAATATAATTTTGTGGCTTTGTTTGATTAAATTTATGTGTGATTTATTATTATGTGTACGTTCTATCATAATATTATTGTATTGCATTTTATTTGTATTTATTAAGGGTAATTTTCAAATTTTGTTTGTTAAACTATCTGTTTTTAGATCATAGCTGCTCGTCATTTGATGAAAACCAGTAAAGGAATTGTGAGCCCTTTCATTGAAGTTGAGTTTGTTGGTGCTGAATATGATTGTTATCATTTCAAAACCAGTACAAAAGGTATAGTATCTTAATCCTACACATTTTTTTATATTCACAGAACCATCTTAGATTAAATAACTCACTAGAAAATAGATGAATTTGGATTGATGGATAATTTCTAAGTCATGAAGATATTATAAATTTTATCAACACCATGAAAAAATCGACTACATCCATTTATTCTATTGGGGGAAATAATACTAATTTTCTAAAATTTTGAAAACGACCGTTGTTCCAATATTTATCTGGAGAAGGATATAGGATTCAAAGGAATGGATCCAGTTATTTCAGAAATTCTTCTTGTCATAAAAAGATTTATTGCTGAGAAATCAAAAAAATAGTTTTCAATAACTGTGTTTCTTATTAACAAAAATTACATAATTGACTCTTGCAAATACTCCATATGCAGTCATTAATTTTTAAAATACATTCATTAATCGGTTTTCTCATCTAATAAATTTTATAAATGAATGTATGACGGCAAAATTAAGGTAAATCAACTGTTTAAAATTTCAATAAGTATTTTTTAGGTCAAAATGAAGATACCAAATACCTTTAGTAAGAGAAAAGAAATATTAAATGTCTAGATTTCATTCTTTGAGATCAAGATCTTTAGATATCTTAGTTTTTGAACAATGAATGATATTGTTTAAATAAACGTGAAATTTATTTGTTATGTAATCTAACAACTTTTGGCATCATCTGTTTTGTTTCTCTTTATTGCAAGAGCTTAGTATAGTCCAATCTATTAAAAACCCAAAAAATTTCCCTTCTATCGTTTGTCAGTCAGAAAGCATTTGTTGAGAAACTGCCAGCTGTCTTTTGCCATCGCCAATTCCTGACTCTTCTTGCTGTTGAATAAGCAGAAAAATTTTGGATGCAATTTTCTAATGTCGTGTTGCTCTTTTAGACAATTCTTCAGAATTTGTTACATTTGTATAATGTTTTTGTCAAATACTTAGACTTTTAGAGGAATATTTTAAAAATATACTCTGTTGTTCACTACCATAAATTTGATCCTTATCCCTTTTCATTTCAAAAAATCACAAGGAATGAGTCAAAAATGAATGATCTCGGATAGGAAAGTATTGTTAATTATCTGAAAATTTGACTTAAATAGTTATGTTGGCACCAGTCTAGCCATTATATAATATTTATGGATCTGAACTGACCACATGTGTCTGAAAAAAACAACAACATAATATTCTCTTATTTTTCACAAAATAGCTTCAAAGTAAAGACTATACTCCTTTAAAACCATTTGCCCCTTTTCCCCATTGTAGATGAAAAGAAAAGAGTATTGTCTCTGAGATTATGTTTGTGAACAATATTAAACTGGCGAAAATAAAATATTGTCTGAATAGGAATTTGTGAATTCTGATAAATTTTAATATGCAAATTCTAAACAAAACCTAAAAACTGCTGAAAGTTCAAAGCATGATCAGCTGTTTTCTCACTGAAAATACATAGGTTACTGATTGATAGGTATATTCATCTTTTCTGAAGGAAAGACGATTTTCAAGTTTATATAGGCAATACTCATGAACCTAACTTTAGAAATCCCTGTCTGCATTATTCTCTTAAGAATCAGTTTGTAAAAAAAGGTCAATTAAAAAAAAGTGTCATGTATAATTTTTCAATTAATTGCTTCAATTATAATTAAGGCCTAAATTTTTTCTATTAAGTTTTTATTTCAGATTAATGTGCAAAACCTTATTAAGCTTATAAATTTTTTATATGTAACCATTTTCCTAGAATAAGTATGCCAGCTATCTTTCTAAATCTTAATTTTTTTCTTGCAGGTTATAAATATTTTATATCAAACGATATTGCCCTTTTTCTTATCGACTTTCTATAGATATCTACTAACACATTAGGATCTCCACACTCCCTGGAACTAATTTAAACTTTTAATTATGGTAGATAAATTTTCTCTTAATCCTGCTTTATTTATTGTTGCATATATGATGGGTAAATTCAATATTTAAGAGGGAAGACAAAGGTAAATGAACCTTAGGCTTTTTAAAACGTAATATATTTTATCCAGTGGTTTATGGGCTGAGGGTGGGGATATTGCTATTTTTCACTACGAAAATCTTTGTTTTAAGAGGTAATACAATTTTTCTCTAGTTTTCACCTTAGTAAAAGTATTTCATTAAGTTTTATTTACTTATTTATTTTGAAAGGCTGTGTAAATATGCTACAGTTTACTGTAACTACCAAAACTGATATTTTAGAAATTTGACATAATTATATATGATTTTCCCTTCAATTGCTTTAAATTTACGTATTAAGATGTTTTAAAATAGAGCAATTATAACTTTTATATTATTTCATATATTGAAGTGAACCTCAATAGAATTCTTTTTTACTAATTTACTTATTTGCAGAAGATAATGGTTTGAATCCTGTTTGGAAGGAATCTTTTAGATGGACTGTTTATAATCCTGAGTTAGCAATTATCAGATTTGTTGTTAAATATGAGGATATGTTTGGTGACCCAAACTTTCTTGCACAGGCTGCTTATCCCATCGTTTGTTTGAGAACAGGTATTTACTTTATACATTAAGAATCCGCCTTCCCTTTATGCAATATGAATGCCTTCCATTCAAATAATTCTATATTTTCACAGCATATAATTTTTCTTTTGATTTTATGCTTTATTTTTTTTTTGTTTAAAAAAATTTGTGTAGCAAAAAATATTTTGTATTTAGTTGTACTGGCTGTTTTTTAAAAAAATCAATTATGAATAATGTATTAGCAATGGGTGTATTGAATTTAAAAACTTAACATGCACCGAAAATAGTGTAAGTGAAGCAAAAATTAATTGAAAAAATTCTGAAATGTATCGTTAAATTTTGGAAATATATAGAGAATATTCAGACATATATGGCAAGAGATTTAAAGCAAAGTTACTGAAATAATAATAAAAAATTATTATTAGAAATGTGTAAACAACTCGAATCTGTCTTCAATGTTTGTTCTTTCTCAGGAACTATTTTGAAACTATAGGGGATTGTATGAATTAATAATTGAGTTACAAAATTATAAGTATTTTCTTTTATCGTTCAGCCATTTTTTTTATTCGTTTATATACTTTAAATCTAAAGATATGGTATCTGTAATCAAAATTCACAGACAAGAATTCAGTTATAGTTTCTTGAATTTTTATCATCACCAATTTCTTGGACTCATAAACAAAAGGTTTTTCCCATTCTTGGTATATTCTTCACTATCAATGGACATGTGTTAATGGCTTTTTTTAATTTTTAATTGAAGTAAAATAATAACTTTATTAATAATACTTTTATTGTAGTTTACATTACTAATGAGTGCCGAAATGCAAATGCTAATACAAGAACTTGTCTACAAACTACAGAAATAGAAATTGTCTTATAAAAAGACATGTATATTATAACAAGAATGAAATGTATTTACATTGTATTAAATATCAAAAAGTATCTTTACTATGTGCAATTAAATCTCATTCTAAACTCAAATCAAAATTTGAATTTAATTAACTGAAGTAAGAATCTATAAAACACCTACCTACACCATAATTTGATACTGATTTGAGAGCTTTATTTTTTTATATATTATTTGCTTTTCAAACAATCTAATACGGCCTTTGAATTTATATTAATATTCTACTGATGGAAATCATTTGAGATGCATTCAATATGTTAATTTTAGAAAGGATCTTAAAAATTTGTGACATTTTAAAAGTTTTGATTATTTTTTAAAAAAAGTTCTGCCTGTACAGTTTCAATTATCATTATGTTCATAATTATAGGTTATAGATCAATTTCCTTAAAGAATGAATTCACTGAAGAACTGGAGCTTTCATGTTTGCTTGTACATATTGATATCCAAAAACATTCACAGGTAAGACCATTTTGTGAACCACAGACAATTAAAAATTCTTGTACTTTTTATAAATGTTAGTATATACTTGATTTGAATTATATGTATTATAATAAATAAAAATTAAGCAAATATTTAACTAATGATTAAGATAATTAATCGGGTATATACTAGGTATCAAGTTTATCTGTCATATAAACTGAGTTTTTTCACTCAGATATTGAATGGTGTGAGTCTTACTTAAATTCCTATTTATTCACTTATTTATTGGTAATTATGTATAAATTTTATTCTACTTTTTGTAACAAGAACTTCGAAAGATTTAATAGTTCTTTATAGGAAATAAAATGATAATTTGCAGAAATTCAGTCGTAAAAGTGTACAAAGCAGAATAATTAATAAAAAATGTAAGGAATTTAAGATTTCTAATAAAATTAATACAATAAGGAAATTTTAAAGTTTAATTTTTAATTAAAAGTACACGTGTAAAGATAATAGAATGTCTAATATGCAGGATTAGCAAGAAACAAGTTACCCACTTCAGAAGGTTTTAAAGTGCGTTCTATTGATTGAAATAAGATAAAATTTGAACTACAGATAATTCAGTCTATTCACTTTTTATTTATTAAATAAAAAAGTTGTGTAAAAATTCACCGTTTGGTAGCGTTGTGGTACACATAAAACCATTTAATATAATTGTGAAATAAAGTGAAGTTAAATTGCTCAATAAGCTATCCTTAATTTTCAGCAATATGCTCTTATCGGAGAACCATATTTTCTAAAGATGATCGGAGTGAGTGTGCCGAAATAGTAAGAATATGCCGCTTAATCTTGTCCTTCAAATAACCCAACAATCAAAAATCGAAAGAGGTGATGTGCGGCTAGTAAGGAGGCCATGCCATTGGGAAATGACGACTAATAACTCGTGCTTCTAAGACGGATGCACAACCTTTTCAGGATTAAGGACCAAAATTTGAAAAAAGATCATGTCGAGGACTAAAGCAGCACGTGAATGTTAAAACGTTATAAATGTGAAAACTATTTAAAACTATTTAAATTTTGACACTATTTAAATTTTGAGGAAAAAAATTAATAATCAAAATTAGCAAAAATTCATGAGATGCCTGGGACTGAATTTTTGAAGTTATTAATTTTATATTGGGCTTAAGATTTGTTGTGGCAATATGCAGAACAAAATAAGAAATAGAATAGCAGAAGGGCTCTCTCATCTGCTATTCTATTTCTTACTTTTGATTTGTTTAAATTCGTTAGTGAGAAAGTTTGCTCACCAATGTAAGTGCATCCAAAGAAAGTTGCACATGCTGTTGCATTTTGCTTTGAGCACAAAATTCCTCTGGCAAGTCTTTATAAAATTCTAATAGCGGTTTTTCTTTAAACTGATTTTTTTTAAAAAGTCAAAATTCTCTAAATTAAGGCTCACTGCATATACTCATCCACTAGATTTACATCAACAGAAAATGGAGAAAAAAATTAATCAATTTTTGTTATGCACTTTTCAAAATCTGAAAACTGATCATCAAATGGATTACACAAGATTTGAATTTGGTCCTCATACTGCATTTTCATGTGTGGAAATTTTTCACGTCCGCAAAATTCTATTTGAAAACTCATACTCGCAGGTAGCCATGAAAGAACAAACTGAAAAGCCGTGTAATAAAAAGTAAATAAACTTAATGAACAACTATCAATTATTTATTCTGATGTAGAATCGTTTTCGTATCCGATTTCCCCCTGTTTATTTTAAAAAAGTCTAAATTCATTTTAAATTAATCGTATTTTATTAACAACATTTGCGGGCCAATTTAAAGTGCTATGCGGACCAATTTTGGCCCACGGGCCATAAGTTGTGCATCCCTGTTCTATGAAATGCTTTAATAACAATTGCTTTAAACTAGAATCAATATGAGGTGGTGCACCATCGTGCTTGAATTTGATGTCGTGAAGACACTCATGCTGTAGAAGCATTGGGATTACAAAATCCCTCTGCATATTATAATACTGATGTCCTATGACAGAATAGGTTTGAATTCCATTTGAAGTTATGTCTTCAAAGAAATACGGTCCAATGATAAAGGTAGCTGTAAAACCACATCATACTACCACTTTTTCAAGTTGCAAGGGGGTTGTTTCTGGATAACGTGAGAATTTTCCTCTGACCAAATTTGACTGTGTTAACTTGCACATTGAAGTAAAAGTGGACCTCATCACTCCACAGAATGTTCCATGGCCAATTTGTATCAACCACCATTTGATCAAGGAATAAGTCTCCGTCCTGCAACAGGTGCACAGACTTGATTTTGTATGGATAAAAATGCAAAATGTGGCATACAATTTTTCGTACAGTGTTGAATGCGGCATCTACGGAATACGGGGAACAACTGGCAAATTCACACTATTATTCAAAGTCTGTCTGCTGGCTTCAACTTGCGCGGTTGCAACATTTTCGACGCTGTAAGCCTGGATTTTTTTCGTCCTCTACCTGAAAGAATGCCAAGTTGCCCATTTTTTTTTCTGTACCATCTTGCGTTAGTCACCTGGAGACATTGGACTTCTTCGCATCTGCTCTATACGACGAAATTCCTTTAGAGCTGCAACGGAGTTTTGTTAGTTCTGGTAGAACAATTTCACCAGTAGCACTTTTTCTTGCAAAGTAGGCACGACGAACAGAGAAGAAATTAATACTCGTGCAAAATTCGTCTTCTTTTTATCCTGAGAAAAATAGTAATAGACATGCGTCGTAACTCAAATTATATATCACAAGAGCAAATTGTGATATATAATTGTGTTACAGCGCCATCTATTGGAGAATTTTATACTAAATCTTAAATTAATTAATGTAAAGCGTGTCATCTGAATAATGTGTAGTTCAAATTTTATCTTACATCGCATTTTAGAGCTCTGAAGTGGATAGCTTATTTCTTGCTAACCCGGTGTATTGATATTTTTTATAGTACTAATGTGAAGGCTAAATATGGAAGTAGTTTGTAATTTTTTTAAATTTGCATTCTGTTGAAACTATTTTTTGTTATGAAAATAGCCGATCGTCTCACCACTATTCTTTATGTTTTTACTTCAAAACTTCTTACGAATATGTCTAACTCAATATGTAGGGTACAAATAATTTATATTTTTGAATTGAGGCTTGTACTCAATTCTGCATTCATATTTTGCTTGCTCAGAGATAAGCTGAAATTCCTGAGAAACCTATACAGTTTTTACATAAATACTTGAAATCCTTTAGTTTCAGTCACTCTTTATGTACACATATTGCTTCTTAACTGTTTCATCACAATTTTTACCCTGTAATTAAATGAGTCGCTTTTGGAAAATATTTAGATACAATACTTTTAGCAATACTTAGATCCAGAATAGTTGTATATTTCACTTTGTTGTAGATGCAGTTATTAAATTTTATAAGATAGAAATTTCTAACATTACTTTTAACTATTTTAATAGTGCTTGGAATCACCATGTTTTCAAAAGCAGTTTGTACTCTTTGTAGAAAATCTATTTTAGGGGAATTTATATTTAAGTAACTTGCCAGGAAAACCGAAAAAAAAAAATTGGGAATTTTAAGTCTGTTAGTTCTGTTTTTCCCATCCAAAAAATGCACATACCTGAAAATTACAAGGTCGTACCATAATATCAATAATTATACAACTGTGTGATCGTGGAAACTCGCACCTTTTACTTTTTTTCTTTCTGTATTGAACAGTCTTAATTTCGATTTCAGAGACGGTTGATTTCTTTCCATTAGATTCCCGGATTGCAGCTAATAAGGATGAGCGAGATCTATAACTATGTAAGAGAATAGAATAAATTTCAATGCACAAATGACTAAAATTTTAGATTTAGGTACTTGTGGACTGACTACACGTAATCCAATTATTGTTTCAGTACGTACATAAATCAAATGAATGAAAAATACATGTTATTTGAACAATAATATGTAGAATATTTAAAGACAGTCTAACTAGATGTGCCGCTTTCTAGGCAGTTATAATTCTCAATTTTTATTGAAATTCTGTTCTTACCACTGGATAGTAAATATAGAAAACACTCTAAAAGTTTGTGACATGAACAACATTTCAATATAAAAATAAATAAATGAAAAAAAATTGCCTGGAGTATAATATGATAAATTGATTCTGGGCAGTGATAGTTTCTCTTGATACTATTTTCCAGCCATTTCTTAAAAAAATTTATACATCTGGACTAATTGTGCCTTTTTAGATCAATTTTTTTCTTCTTTTTTGTGAAACAATAATAATAATAATAAAAAAAAACGTTTTCAAAGTAAACGTAATTGAAGAAGCAAAAACATTCTATTTTGAATTTTGACAGATCTTGATTATCCTGAAAATTTAAGGCAGAGAAAAAGTACTGATTTTGAAATAGAAACTACAAATTACTTGATTGCTAGTGGAGCTACTGAAACTAAGGAGAAAAAAAGTTTCGAGCTGAGTATTTGTGAAGAATACTGTTTAAAATACTTGAACCTAAAATTTTAATATTAATTTAATACTAAATTAAATCAATTTTTATTGAAGAATCTTGCGTTTTCTACTCTTTAAAACTATAGATAATTATTATTCCATTATAACTCGCTTTCCTCTAATATTGCAAATACACTAATGCTCTATATTTACTCTAATGTTCCCTAATTGTACAAGGAGAAAAACAGGGATTTTTTTTCTTTTCAGAATTGAATGCTGTTGTATTTGGTATTCTCTAATTATAGACTTGATCACATATTATATGATTAAAGGATTTATAAGTAAAATTGCTCTAAGGAGCATGATTTTTTAAACTATATTTCTAGAGATCAGGAGATTTTGTATTCATCAGTTCTGTTATAAGCTTGATTAGACATATGGCATTGAACAGAACTCAACCAAGTATGATTTAACCAGTCACATCCGATTTATTATAATGTTTTGATTCTTAATTAAATCTCTTTGCAGTTCAAGTATTTTTATAAATATTCAACAAAAAAAAATCAGAAAAATATTGTTTATTTGACATAAGTGTATTTCTCTCATTCAAAAATGACACATTGTTTTTTCATATTCACTAAGAATATTGCATTGAAATTAATTCTAATGGCACTAAACAATATCATTTGAAAACTGATCATCATCCTTGTAATGGCTTTTCTTTAGAAATGTTGAAGAATACAATTATGAAAGATAGGCTAGTGTGTTAAAAGAGATATGAAGTGGTGTGAAAATGCACTGGCATAATATGCCGGCATTAATTTGTTTTATACTCTTGTTCATTTGCAAGATGTGGTTAAATAGTTAATGTCTTAAGCCACCTCTCTGGTGACAACGTAGCTTTGTCAGATTTGTATGCATAATAATCTAATGTGGGATAAGGGCTAATTCGAAATTTCAGCTAATATAGCGGTTACTCATTTTTCAAAAGTATTTTTATATTGAATATACAATTATCTTATTCTGTATTAAAGCTTTAAAGTTGATTTTAATGTTGTGTTATCAAATTTAGCATTTGGATATGCCTGCTTCGATATTCTTAGCAGAAAAGTTTGGCTCGAATTGACTTTTACTTATCATGCATATTTTGTGATATTATATGCCATTTCCTTTTTAATTTAAATATTTTCGATTTGCTCAAGATCTGAAATTGCTTTTTTTATCTAAAAAAGGGAGGGAGAGAATTGAGAGAAAGGGAATAAATGTTAATTTTCCTGTAATTTTAGAAGTTTCAGCGTTCAAGTATTTTTTTAAAATTTATTTTATGCCTTCGATATTAAAACAGGCTAAATTTTGTGTCCTTTGTGTGAAATTAGTGCATTTTGTAAATTTGTTTTTCTACTTTAATTGTATTTTGAATAATATTTGAACAGGTTTAACAATATCATTACTTATCTGTTATAGCTGTTTTTGGGCCAATTCTTATTCTTTTGGCAAAGAGTTTCAATTTAAATTTTGTTTATAATGAATTCAAATAATTCGTTATTTTTTCCAACTGTATTAAAAAACTTTTTATTCATTTAGGAAGTCATCAATCATAATCCTAATCCACCTACAGAATCCTTGACAAACGACCAGCAAACAGTTGGAGATGAAATAGATGTCCTATCAGTTCAGACCAATCATGAGCTACTTTGTAGAGAAGCTCAAGAGAGGTTTTAACTCTTAATTATTATTATTATTATTATTGCGTTATATTTTTTATGAAACATTAGTTTAACATACTATGAAAAATGTCAATTTTCTGCTCTATTGTGGAACATGTACAAGTGATTAGTAAAGTTATGTTAAGCTCTTGAAATTCAAAATGGCATCTCGAATAATAAGGAAGTAACATATACCATTAGTTAACTGACCATGCAGAATTTATTGAGGTAGGTTACAATGTCCCTAGCGGTGAAGTGAAATTTCAAAAATAACTTAAAAAATAAGACTGGCAAAAAAAAAAAGCAGTTCGGGAAAAATGTACGCTATAACATAAAAAGAGTAAACAGGAAGTTTCATTAAATTATCTCTAAAATTGATAATACATATTAACGATTAAAATTATGAATTTCCCTTTATTTGTTAAAGGACTTGTCCTATAATAAAAATTGCATTCCCTGATGTTATCATATAGTTTTTCAGGGCTAAGCAATGACGAAATGAAATTTCATCAACGAAGAAAGTAAACAGAAATATTAATACGAAAAGCTGGAAAGTACAGTCGAGTCCCTCCCCTGTCTGTGTTTCCACAGATTTGCAATATCTGTGAATCTGATATCACATCTTTTGAGCAACTATCGAATTGCCTGAGCAAGACCTTGCAGCCATACAACAACCAGAGAAGATTGACAATGTAAACATTTTTTTCTTGATAAACTTTGTGCAGACTTGAAAACGTCAAAATCAAATGTTTTTTCAACGGGGCATGTGGGAAAAGGAAGACATATTAGCAAGAAAGAAATATGTATTACTAAAGTAAAACAATTTGTGTAGTCAAAAAGGCCACCATTGTTCTCACATTTGTACTTGATGTAAGGCATGCACAACCCTAATCATCTGTGGTATGACAGTAACGCAATTATCGGTGATACGCTGCCGCAAATCTTGCATACTTGTCGATTCAATTTCCTAGACATGTCCTTTGAAGTAACTTTAATTAGAAGAATATATTTTTCAATTTTTGGAAGAACCCTTTTCCAAGTCATTTCATAGTTTTAATCACACGTAAATCCGTTAACTCTTTCAGATTACATTATGAATATTTTTTCTGTGTTTGTATTACGGTATAGTGTACTGTTACGAAAAATTCACTTCGGCGGGTTCGCTATTATAGTGTGGACGTATGTTGTGAAGACGTAATGAGCATCCCTTAGTAGCAAACACACTATTACATACGAAGATACTAACACAAAGACGACAAATATGTACAGCCGAGGCGAACACAGGCCAGCTCTCTACAGCAGACAGTAGCCCACAAGTTGTTATCAACCACAGCTCTCAAAGCACAGACAGAACCCAGCAGGAAAGGGGTTCTTAGATTCGTTCTACGGTCTCTCCAAACGACTGGGTTCTGTCTTTTCACTTTGGCTTCCGATTTACAACCGCACTCTGACTACTCCGCGCACTATACTTCTCTGCTTCTACAGTAGACAAGAGAACTCGGCACATAGCAGTTCAGCACTCGCTAGAACTACATACAATGCTGGCACTTTGCTATTCTCTCAGTGTCTCGTTACTTGTCTCCTTCTGCAACTCCGCTTCCGGCTCAATTCAATTCCCGCGCACCATTGAAATCACCTTCAGCTTGAGTCTGCCAGCTATCTATAGCTCCCTGGAGGAGCTATAGATGGCTGGCAGACTGAGAATCTTCTAGGCCAATCAGGGACCATCTCGGTTTCTATTGAGCGAATCGGAAAATTTCTTGAACTTTCTAGTATTATCCATTTTGTGGTCAAGTTTGTCGCCAAGCCCTGACATTACTACGCGCCATCTGCTCAGCAGGCTACGGTGCTTATCTTAAAACAAGTCTTTCTTTCTATGACACTTTTCGCGCTGGCAAAGCAAAATTACAGGTTTGTAACAGTACGTTTTGTTAACTGGACTTTGTGACCGATTTCTTTTATTTATTTGTTTATTTCAACACTTGGGATTTTGTAACCTATCTGTAGTATATGGGTACCCTTATAAGATACTAAAATTTTAGATATTTGTAATGAAAAATAATGATACAATTAATTTGTTTATACCAAAGTATAATGTAACAAATCTTTAATGTTGCTTCCCATCACAGTTAGTTCCATCGTAAGATAGTTTTATGTTTAACTCTATTAGATACTCCCGGGCTTGTCGACAATCTTATCAATAAAGTGGATAATAATAGAATCCAGCAAAATGTTAGCGATAAGAGGAATGGGAAGCGACTTATGTGTGATTGTTTGAAAACCTTCACTGTTCTGCTCTAGAAACTATAAAATGCTTACAGTTCAAGCCGATGATAGTCGTATATTGAGTCAACGAGGAGTTAGTTGGACCAGTCCTACTAATTCACTCAAGCAAGGGAGTATTGAGAATTGGTACCGTGTGCCGAGTTTTGAGGACAAGCATTGAAGCAACGTCGAATCGTGTGTGGAGCAGCCGATTGTACAGTAGTAAATCGGCAGTTGGGTGCAGCTAAGACGAGGAGGCAGTGGGGAATTGCTTGCGTTTGGAGAGACTAGTGAATACTTCATAAATCGCCCTCCCCTGCTGATTTATTTTGTCGCTTTATGTGCTGTGGTTGTTTAATAATGATTACTATTTGTGGACTGCTGTTTGTTCTGGGCTGCTCTATATTGTCTGTGTTCTCGTATCTTCGCGTTAATAAATATTGTTATTTGCTATTGAGGCCAGTTGACGTTACTCCATATATCACTCCCGATTGGAGTCCACTGCCAATTGGAGTTTAACAGGATTTAAATTTTATTACCGTAACAGTATAACAATCACCGTAGGGCGTTAGTACGGTTTTACCATGTTTTGTATCAACTAAAAAAAAAACAAAAACAAAACAAAAAAAAACAGAATCCATAACATGTAAAGTTCGTTACGCCCTTCTTCAACAATTTTATTGCGTTTTTTATACTTTATAGTATCAGAAAGATGATATTGAAATGAATTATTATTTTTCACTACAAAAATTTGAAATTTGAGTGTCTATTTTGAGTATCCATCACTACTACGATTCAAATTTTTTAAGGCTTTAAGAACAATGAAGTTCTTAAAGATTTTAAAGCTTTTTGAACTCATTGAAAAAAGGTTTATTCTTCATGTCAATCAAAGTCAATAATATTTAAAGTAAAAAAAAAAGAATTAAGGTCCGAACTGAAATGAATAGGCTTGATTTCCTTTCTCATAGTCGTTCATTCCTTTATAAATGATTTTTATTTTAGTGAATTCATAAAAAATGTTAATTTCTTTTTCGATCATTCCAATTTTTTACTATTATTACAAAATTCGAGTAGAAAAACAGTAATTTCTTCCCAGCCTTCATCAACAAAGTCCATGTTTATTCCCCCCCATTTTTCGTGAATATTTGTTTTATTTCATTTACAGTATCTTCTGAATTAATTTCAGGTTCATTTTTTTTGCAGCATGCAATTTGGAGACAATCTGAGTTATTGAACTATTTCAGTACTTGTGATTATTTCATTTTTTGAAAGAAAAATAAATGTTGAATTGAGAAATCTTTTTCATTATGAATAATTTGTTTAGCATTTTGCGCAATTTCATTGTAACTTCTAATATGTCTAAATAGTCTAAAATTATTTTTAAAAAATTGATTAAAAAACTATTCAATATACTATTAATATTTTTTAAATTTTTATATAAACTTACTGAAGTTATGACATAAATATCATGATAATCATCACAAGTTTAATCCTGTGCTTTCAGAATGACTCTGAATGCATTTCATTTTTATAAATTAATGTACAAATATTTAATTTCCAAGGGGTGCAGTATCAAAATTATCCAAAATTCTCTCTCTCTGTTTTGTAAAACCCAGTTATGTATCTTTTATTTATTTTATTTTATCTTTTTTTTTTGTTTGTGAAACAGATTTATTTCTACATGTAATGAATCTATTCCTGCTGTAATTATTTTCTTTCTCTTTAGCTTATCCAAAATAAGAGTCTCATCTCTTGATTCTATACTTTAAATTGATTCATATGTATAACATTTCTTTTTTAAAGTATATAATAATGTCTAATTTTTCTGTTTTTTACAAAAATATCTGCATTAGATTTTAAAGTAAATGTTTATATGCCAATATTTTTTATAAAATCATGCTGTAAAATTATTAGCCTTTGAGAAATTGAATGACTCGCTTGTTACAGCCTGTATATTATCTTCTTCATTATAAAAAATAATAATTTCTTTATCATTATCGATATTTCTTTTGAAAATAGTGTTATTTGTTCTTTTTATCACCAAATTTGAATCTTCCATTCTATCCTTTTCAATTATTGTAAATATAAGGTCTCCAATAATTGACTAGTAAGAGATTATCCTTTTTTAGTGAACACATTCAAAATATTAGTTTTCAGATCTTTATTTTGAAGAATTGGCAATTTTTGTAGTAAGTACTGGTTTTCTATAATCATTTTCATCAATATATAATTCAATCCTTTTATTTTTTTATAAATGTTTAATAATTTATATTAAAATCATTTAGATAAATTTTTTCATCTTTAGTAGAATTAGGAAATTGTTTAATGCAGTATTTCTGAAAGGGTGAGCTTTTACGATCTTTCTTTAAAATCTATTAAAACATTTTAATAATAATAATATCTATAATGTTTAGTTTATTCCTTTGTTAGAGATTACCTTAATATAGAATGATTTTACTTTAGGTGATTTTTTATTATCATTTCTTAGGCCTTAGATTGCATTATGCTCAATGGTCGCGCATCACTCTATGTCCTTTCAGCTGGGACTATGACTGGTGAGTGATACATTAATGATGTTCTGCTGCCTCACGTTCATATGTTCAACAATGCTGTCTGTGTTTTATTAGTTGACGGCATCGTAACCATTTGTTGACGGCATCGTGTCTTCTAACTATCGCTGTCCAGAAGTATCTAGAGAGCGAGGATATTCTACGTCTCGAATGGGTAGCACGTTTTCTAGATCTGGATCACAGCGAAAATGTTTAGGATGTTTAGGGAAATAGTTTTGCTGGTCCACAATGCCCTTCAGTAAGCAAGGGTATTCTTACTGATAGAGAGATGGGATAAATTATCCCAACATTATCTGAATAATGTTGCGCAAAGCATGTCACAATGTGTTGAATCTTGTCTTGCCTACCATGGTTGCCATATCCCGTACCTACACTTTATGTTAGAATACCTACAGACATTTTATTTTATTTATTTATTATTATTATTCCGTTTTTGCGAATTCAACTCAAAATGATTAATTTTGATCCTTGAACAATTTTCAAACCCTTCTGGATTTTAGAGCACTATAAGTTATCGTTATTGTCTTCACATTGTCACATTCTTTTATTTCTCTTTGTATCCAACCGCACTTACTTTTTTTTTTAACTTTATTGCCATTTATAATCCCATTTTAGCAGTTGTCCTCAAGTGTATTTTTAGAACAATTAGTATTTTTCTTTATACATATTATCTTTAATCTATTATAATAAAAATGGAGCTCGAAATGCGTTGCTAAGCGCAAAACTGGAGAACGGCTCGACCGATTCGGCTAATTTTTTGTTTAATAGTTTCGTTAAGACACGAGGATGGTTCTTATGGAGAGAAAAAATGAAAAAACGGCGAGGAAAATAGTTAAAACGACACTTTTCTAACTTTCCCGCCAAAAATCTGCATTTCCTTCCCCCACGCCAACTGAATGAGATAGCAGGAAGTAATAAATTATGATTTGTTTAGAAAGAAATGCGCGAAGTCAGTTGGTTTTCATTCATAGATAACGGGATGTTTAAAAAAGAAACAAAATAGCTGCTTTTATTATTAGTCTGTATGAATATTTAATCTATGCCTGCTCAAAATAAAATAATTTCGACAGGAAAGAAAAAAAAAGAATAACAAAGTGAAAATAGGGTTTGTAGAAACAAAATTAGTGAAGAAAAAAAGGATAGAAAAAAAAAAGAAAAAAAGAAAAGAAGGATGTGTGTGTATCAATATTATTTCCTCTGTGTGCGGCATTTTCCGAGCTTTTTTTAAACTTTCGCATCTCTTAAAAACCAATTGTCTTTATTGTTTAGTGTGTTTACATTTATGAAAATTTGAATCTCATTATTCTATGAAAACGTAGAATTTTAGACCTTTCCCTCCACCATTTAAGTAAAATATCAATTCCGGGACAATCATTGCTCGGATAGAAAGAGAAAGATGAATAGCACAATGAACAGAACATCTGAAGAAAATAATACTAAATAATACTCTAAATGAATTATATGAT
>JAOUZG010008446.1:4601442-4655374 GCA_026289955.1 Argiope argentata
ATATATATATATATATATATATATATATATATATATATATATATATAACAACAGTAGTAATTAAGAGCAGTAAATAATAATAATTTTGTTTTATAACATTAATACCTTTGTACCTGAAAATATATTGCTTAAAGGTGAAATCTCACATTTTAATTCTAATATAATTTCCTTGTATAAGAAATTGCGTGTATGCATTTAGTATTGTGGTCAATAATTTTTTTCATAAAAAATGATTTTTTTCTTTTTTTTAAAGATAAGAATGAAAAATTCATATTTAAATCAGTTATGTTGATCGAAATTTGTGCATGAAATTCTAATTTTATATTTCCATTTATTTTTCCATTCTTATCTATGATTATTAGTTGCAAGAAGCTGGTTACTTCACTGTATGATGTGTGTGCATATAAAGGAATAATAGTGATTATGAAGCATAATTAATAAAAAATCCACACTTCATTTTATTGCCTATCTTCCTCTGTTAATTCAGCTATGTAAGAGGTGGTCAATGTGGAAAAAGTCACCTATTAAATTATTAATTTTTGTCAGTCGTACATATCTTGTAGTTTTTACACTTAAGAATACCCTTGAGCACGTTAGGGTTGAATTTCTAGTCATGTATTCTTTTGTGAATTTTTAAAAAATCTTTTAGTTTGATTGTATTCTGCATTTCTTTCTTGGTTAACATTAGAAATTTTAAGGCAGCCTATGTACAGAGGGTCAATTTTAAACGAGATTCAGACGTTAATTTCTAAACCATCTGAGTCATATACTTCTCACGTGGAAAATGCTTTAAATGGTTTATATAATTATTTTAATTATTAACAGTGTTAATAAATTATAAATATTTAGAGTAAAAAACCCATTGATAAATTTTTTTGGGGTGCAATCTGATAATTTTTTGAGTCATTTTTTGTTAAGTCTTACCCTATAACATTAAAAAAAAATCCTTCCTCTGCATCCTAAACTGAGCCGTTTTTTGTCATTTTAAGTTTTTTCATAGGTTGTCTCAAAGAAAACAAGGTAATTAGCGGTCCCCGCTTTCTTGAAGCGACCATTGATTCGTCTATCAGTTCAATGCTTCATAATTCGATCGGTTTCATTTTTAATTCTTCAGCTAAATATGATAAGTATGATTTGAGAATTAATTAAGGATTTAGATTTTGTAATCTTTTCAATGGTGCATTTATAGATTTAAACAACGTAAAACTTAATTAGTTATTTAAAGTATTTTTGTTATTAGAAGCATTTATTTATATCTAAAAGTATAAAAATTAGCCTCTGGACCATAATCAGAGTGGCTACTATGTATGTATAGTAGAACCTCTATTCAATCGAAGATTCACAAATAAAATTTGATTTAGTGAAATCACAATATATAGAAAAATCAATGTATGGAAATACTTATTGTAAAATTTTCATCATTTCCTCACTAAGAAGCAACCAAATTTAACTTGAGTTAAAGAAGAATTACACCATCGAGGAACTTTAAAAAAAAAAAGGTGTACAAATTGCGACAATTTTAAAAAAAATTTCAATGCCGTACTCGTCAAGAGTTTTTTTTTTTTTCTTTTTCTTCTTTTGCTGCGCCTTTATTTTTTGTCTAGCTTTTTACATGTATTTATTAAGCTGAACTTCTCTCCTGTTTAGAATATACTCACAATAAAAATGTATATTGTTTTGAATTTCAATCCCCCTTCAGTTTTAGGAAGGAGGATGTGTAGAACAGAAGCAAAGTATGACTTATAGGAACATGCTTGTTTTTTCTTAAACGACTTCCATTCTTCTAAGAATTTCTATGGTAGTGAGAATCGGTGAAAATATTTTTTATTACTTAATTTATATTTTTTCCTAATTAATGAATCTGTTTCTAAAAAAGATGTCTATTGTAATTTCATTTTATTCCAGAATTTTATTTCGATATAAGAACTATTATTCAATATGTATATAAATAATATGTACATTAACATTTTAAAGTTCCTTTAATAAAAGTAGAGAGTTTCAGTGTATGGAAGTTCAGTATGTGGGAACCCCATTCATGTGCTTCGTTTTCGTTTGAAGAAGTGCTAGTAAATGCAATTGCCTAAAAAATTTTAAGTCTTTTAACTTAATTTTTTTTTATTTCCTTACTACTTATAACGTTTATAATGATGGAATATTTTATTCCAGGAATACTTAAATTAAGAATTTCTCTCCTTGTTGTGTGTGTATGTCATATCCTTAAAATATGCTCTTGCTCATCGAGTGTTAAGTATTTAAAAAATATTTTTTATGCCTTTTGGACTCGTTAAGATTTTTTAACATTTTATTTCGATTTTTTTGTTATTTCAGTCTATTTGTTTGCTGTATTAATTATAAATATGTCAATTCTCAAGACTAATAAAGTAACTGATTAGATATAATTTAACTATACACTTAGATTTAATCCTATTCTATGTTAGAGAATAATATAGCTTTTATGGTGTTACATTAGATGGTGGCGTATTTATGACAAAAAAATAGCATTTAAAGTTTTGAACTCCCTATTAAAAACAGAAAAAAGATTATTCAACATTCATTCTCTTAATTTTTTGCGGATACCCATATAAAATAAATGAGCTTATTGTTTATAGTCTTACCTGTTGCTGTACAAAGAGAAACACGCTAATTTAGTTGTGCATTCATTAAATGTTGATGAACTGTATAAATGTTTGGTTTTGAAAATATTTATTTTTACTTTGTGGTTTACTTAGAGTTTATGGATTTTATTCTTATTTTTTATTTTATTTAATTACCATGCATTTCCCGTTACAATTTGTAATTATAATGTAGCCGTACTTTTTTTTCTATTGAGAGTTCATTATAGGAATATTACTGTTGTAGATTTTACTGTTTTTAATTTAATATATTTCTCCACCCTAATTATTTTGTTACTTTATAATGTAATTCTGATTTTTATATCAGTCTTTAAAAATGTGTGTCATATCAAAAATTTTGCATTTGAGATAGTGTGATCAAACATGATTTATATATTAACCGTGATCAAATACCTATAAAATAATGAAAAGCATGTGCATTATATATAAATGTAATTATTATATAAAATATATTTTTATTTGTGTACCTATAAAAACTATTTCTTTCTATTTTGAATTCTTTAATTCTAGTATTTTAAAATGTAATTTGTTGTCTTTTGCTCTTAAATTGGAGAATTTTTAAAACATAATGTACAATAATAAATTTATGTAATATTTAAGCTTTTATTTATGTTTTTGCCTCCGATTTCTGCAACTTCAGATCTATGAAATCATTATTAATTGTAGGCATCTGGGTTTTCATACTTTTTTTTTACTATTAGATTGGAACTTTAATTATTCAGCTTGTATGTGATTGGAATTAGTCTGATTTTCTAATTTCATAACAAATTATAAATGTATTAATAATGTTTGCAATAGTTATTTCATCATTAAAAAATCATGGAGACGACCGGAAAAAAGAGAGAATTCCAGAAAATCTCAAAAAGTACGAAAAATTCAATATAAAACTGGTTTTTTTTATAAATTTGTAATTTTTATCGGACATAATAATTCGCTGATATTTCTCATAAGTAAAATGAAACGTTGCTAGCAACTAATAAAAATCAAACTTTTGTATAAAACAGACTATGAAAAAGAAAGATTAAATACGATATTTAATTAATTGCATATATGTATAAATATATGTGGGAGCCTAACCAACTCTTCCAAAAAATGTTAGACTCTTCGGATAGCGGGAATTTCAGTGGTAAGGTGTCTAGTTATATAATATATTTACGGGTTCGGTTTCAAAATGTAGATCAAAATAGTGCAAATGAAGAATGAAGCGATTTCTTAAAAAATAAAAGATTTTATTTAGAGTTAAATTGAAAAGTGTACAACGGGGAGTATTTATAGGGAAAATAGGAAATGGATTAAAACATGGAGATATGAAAGAAACAGAAAGTTAGATAATTCCATCTAGGAGGACGTTAGAAATCTAAAAAAATACATTATGTGACTGAAACAACTTACATCGTGGTTAGCTTGCGCGAAATGTCTTTATCGAACGGGGATTAATAGGCCTCTGCCTGAATATTAATTGTGTCGATGTTTCAATAGCTCGATAGATGGCGTTATCTGAAATGCTGTATTAATTAAAATTATCGTCCTCTGGAAAATAATCTAACCTTTTACAATTCTCGCTTTGAATCCCGCCCTACTATGAGAAAACAGATTTAAATGATGGCAAAACTAAATAGTTCCGTGGGATATCCTACATATATAATATTTCCAACTAAAGTTTCTGATTGCTTTTTTTTCAATACGTCAAATTATAGACACTATTAACGAAAATAATTTTGCATACTATGAGAAAAGGCAACCTAACTGAAGTTGAGTTCCTATTACTGTTATAGGTTTCGTTTTAATAGATATTTTTTTTAATTAAAAAGATATGTGTCTTTATTTTAAAAGATATATTTTATTTAAAGAGTTATAATGCTTTCTCCTCCTTTCTTTAATACCATCATTATGTTACGAGAGTTAAAGTCTGAATTTTAGGTATTAATATTCAAAAGCGGCTGTAAAATATTAACCCTTTATTATAATTTCCCCCAAAAATATTTATTTAAATAAATATTTAGCAATAAATTTTTTCCTTCATCTCGGAGATCCTTTTTTTGCATTATGATGTATCGGACGTTATAACTAATATTTTCTTAAAACATTTATTTGTTTATTTTTAAACATTATAAATACGGATTTACTAAATACTTCATATGGATGGATGTTATGGACGTTTTTTCTTTTAACATTTTTTTTTGTTTAAACTTCCCCATACATACAACAGTTTAAAAACAATATTAAAGACAAAAAAATGTATTTGTTTCATACATTGTAAGTATACATTTCCCTTATAATATTTTTAAAAAGGAGGACAGCACTTTTCATGTTCCGATGGTATATAAAACTGTTTTCCACTAAAATTTACCAAATTCATTCCTACTACTTTTTGGAATTTATACCCTGAACTTTTTTTTATACAATTAAGAAAAAGATAAGGACCAATTTTGCGCTTTTGTTTTTCTTTATATTTTATGAGTTAAGTATGCAGCCAGCATAATGGCGATTTTTTATTTTTATTTTTATTATTATTATAGTTGCTGGGCTAAAAGTTCAATGCAATTTTGGTTTGCAATGAATAGGGAAGACACCTTCTCCTAGGAAAGAAACAATTTCTTTCTTAAGCTTTCCGTCAAGGTGCATATATTTTTGGGAATGATTTTTTCGAGAATAAATTTTACAAAAAGTTCTAAGATAGGACTGACTGACTGGCTAAAAGCCATTCATGATGGGCTTGTATTTTCTGTTGTTGGTTAATATATTTGCAAAGGAAAGGGTTTTAGGGAAATGTTTTTTTAGCATATTTTATTTTGTGTTAATTTCAGTTAAAAGAGTAGATCAATTTTTCTAATACAATGAAGAACAGATTGCATTGTGCAATAATTATAGAGAATAATAATAAAAACATTGTTCTGAAGATATTATTTGAAAAAGGCTAGGGGATTTAAAAAAACAACAAAAAAACTCGAAAATATCAATGAAAAGGGATGGAAATTCAAACAGCAGACAAGCTGGCGATACAGCAAAATAATTGTTACACGTCTTTGAAAAATCTAAATATTAAAAAAAAATCTAAATAGTTATTCAGTGTAATATTTTGAATTGTAATATGAAATATGAATGTAAATTAATTCACATATTTCTTATTATACTTGTGTCTATATATATTTTTAAAATCTTATACTGCATTGTAATTACTTCTAGAACACCCAAGTCACTTTAAATTAAAATAGGTTTTAAGGTTCTTGAATAATAAAACATCTTAAAAATTTTGAAGGCATAAATAATACATTATTTTTATTAGATTCGTTTCCCTATTTGGGTTTTCTCTTGGGATGGAATAAAAGTGCATTAACAAAAATGATTTTTTTCTTTCAATTGCTTATTAGATTTAATCACCCTCTTGGTTTCTATTTTTCATAATTGACTGAATCCTCATGTGAATTGTTCTTCTGTGTATAATTTCTCTCACAATATAAAGTTATGATTTTGCTGTATAAAGAAGTGAAGTTCAAACAGGGTGTCTGTGGATTACAAAAATCTCTCTTTGCATCACAGGTTACTGATATTTGTTCAAACATCAACTGTTCCTAAATACAAAACTGGTTGTATGAATTTTTTTTTGTGTTTTTTTTTTAATATTAACTTTCAGAAAAGTTCTAAATTTAAGTGGTATCTTTTATTATCTAAGGAGATAGAAGAATTGACTAAAAAACTAATATATTTGATGAAGAAGTGAATTTTTATAAGAAAGTGAAGATGCAAGTAATAATACTTGTATCTTCATTACTTCTTCTTCTTCTTCTTCTTCTTCTTTCTTTTTTTAGAAAAGTAAAATGCATTTTATGTTACAAGTTTTATCATTTGTTCAAATTTCATTATTCTATTCTCAAACATTTTTCTTTAAGTATTAGTGAAATGTAAGATTTAGAAATGTGTTTGTAACTGTAAAAACATTTAGAAATATTCTAAGAAAGAAATTATGAACTCATAACTTTTATTTTTAATATATAATTTGCAAATAAAATATTCCTTTTTTCTGTTTCTGACTACATTTAAGAGATTTAAATATTTTGAGCAACATTTTTATTTTTTAAGCTAAAATAATTATTATAATTTATTAACTATAACTGAGGCCTTTGGCTTCCAGGTTGTTCACTAGGAGCATTAAATCTTATGAATTTTGTTTCTGTTTTTCTTGTGTTCATGCAATTGCCTTGTGAGATGTTTGCTAAAGTTTTAACTTGAGTGTAGTAATAGAAATGAAAGTTGACACCCTGAAAAATTCCAGTGATAACCCATTAATGCTAAAAAGTATTGTTTTAAATTATATTGTAAATAATTTCTAAAATTTGTTAGAATTGAAGGAAAAAAAATTAAACTTGAATATTTGAAAGGTAATTTTAAGGTGTTAGAATTTTATTATTTTTATGTGAAAACTGTCCAAAGTTATTGAGGAGAAACGTTATTTTTATCTTCATATTTAATGAAAAATCTAATTAAAATTTTAAAAATAACCAGTGCCCACATTGCCATCTTTCAAATTTTCGACTTTTGTTTAATTATTTTAAAACAAAATTAGGATTTACTTCTCCCTCCCCCCCTTTTTTAAAGCTAGCCTATTTTTATTTATCTATTTATATAAAATGAAATTGTTGCATAAATATTAGAATGTTTTGGAAATTTTCATTAAACATTAGACATTCAATTTTTAATAGTTAACAGTATCATTTGGAATTTATTAATTTGTTTATCACAAATAAAATTTTAATTACATTTAGTATAAATTTATAAAAACAAAATTCTTATAAATGCTTTGAAGTTATAGGCATTTTAGTACGTTTAATTTTGTTCTAGGATTTGTTCCCTTAGAGCAAAAAATCGATTTTTAAATTTCATATTTTTGTAAATTTGCTAAATATTTATAAAGTTTGTCTGAACAAAAAGAAGTATTAATGTAGATTGGTTTGAAACTTGTGGAGTAAACATTTTGAAAGTGCCTTCGTATATAGTTGTAAAATTTAAACGATAACATTGGGTATTAGTGTTCCAAAACGTATAAACAGTAAAAAGTAAGCTTGAATTTGGGCATTTCAAAAATCTGGTAAACAGTATATGCCTTTTAAAATAGTTTTACTGATAATTTGTTACATTGTCCAATATGCTTTTCAAAAGTTAAATTTATGCTCACATTTTTTTATTTATAGTTGAAGATGATACTTTAACACCCATATATATATATATATATATATATATATATATATATATATATATATATATATATATATATATATATATATATAACAAACTTTTTCTAGTGGCGGTACTATTTGAACCATTAAAACCTTTTCTGCTTTTAAAAGTGTAGGTAAATGTATATGTATACACTTATATGTATATAATATTGATCATAATGAAATTAGGTGGAGAGATAATAAATGGTAATTAAATCATTAATAGAAGTTGACTTATATGTTTGCATCTATTAAAAAAAATTATTGGCATAGCAAAAACTGCAAAACGAAACTGTTTTTCCCATCTATAAAATATATTTATATTCATAATGATTAGAAGGTGTTTATAAATTACATATAAGGCTTTATTTTTTATGCTATTTAAAACAATGGAACTATTTTTCACCTATGTCTGAATTTAAATAAAACTTTTTATGTATATTATGTTTTTTTTTCTTTTCTTTTGCAAGATTTTTTTTTGTATGTCTAAATATAGATCTTATTTATTTTCTTACACATTAATGTATTTATGTTCCTGAAAGGTTAAAAGTTTTTGTGATATATATGTATATGTTTTTCTTTAACATTTCACTCTTTGTTATATAAAATGTTTCAGTTATGTAATGAATACAATAATATATATTGTCATACCTGCAAGCGATAGAAGAAGCCGTGTTCACTTATATATTATTTGAACTTAGCAAGAATTCTATGAAGATATTTAACAATCAGTGTTGCATTTATACATTTTACTATTTTTTTTATAAGTTAAAGAATAATGGGATTATTTTTCACCCAAACAAGTTTTTCATGTCTTTATAAGTTCATGGTAGCATATTTTCTATTTATAGTATTTTATCAGTGACACTGAAAAAAACTTAGTAATTAATAATGATTGTAATACGCTTTTTGGTTTAATGTGTTTTAATAAGCAGTTTGAAATAGGTGAAATTTTTATGGCAATTAAATATTTTTGTATTTACTTTGTAAATATAATGTTGTAGTAATGTTATTATAATAATTATAACATCACCAAAAATAACATTTTTCTTTGTTTCTTATCGGTAATTACCCAGTTGTTTGGCACAATTTTGCTTAAAATTGTATTTGTGTTATTAATGAATTATTCAGAAGTGGAAATGTTTGTGTTAATGAATGTCATTTTCATCTTATTTTTCCAATATTATATGAATGTATTTAAAGTTTACAATTTGTATTTACTTTTGTTATTGTGCCAAATTATTGACATGTTGCAATCCGTCAAATTAAAAATTGATGAAAAGCATTCATTCTTGCCTTTTCTTGTATAAAAATGTACAATGTTGTGTATTTTTTCTCTGTGAATAAAATGAAATTTTCATGTGAATTTGATTTTGTGTGATATTTGTTATATTCAGTTTAAAAAAAAAGAACAAAACAATAAGTTGTTTGATCTAATTTAGGGTCGAAATTTAAAGTCTCTGATTAAGCTGTGACTGAAACGTTATATGACTGTCATGATATACTTAATACCTATAATTAAACGTTTTTATATTCAGTTTTGCCTACTGTCATAACCATTAAGAAAAGTGTGCAATTCTGATGTTATAAGGCGTCAGAAAAATTATTCAGCGAATTAAAAAAAAAAAGTATCAACATGACTTGTAATGCGAGTAATGCCGCGGTGAAAAAAAAAATCCTGTGACATTATAAAACTTATTAGCATTTAATGGAGATTCGTTTCCTGTGTATTCTCCACTCACAATAGCCTTCAATTTAAGAGGTCATATTTTGCTACTTGAATTATTTCTATTTAAACTTAATGTTCTAACTTGCTGTATGCAAATTTCAGATTTTGAAGGGACTCCGAAAAATTATATTGAATTTGAAGAAACAAGACCTTTGTCTGATTATCCCCGAAGGAAAGGAAAATCCATTTTTTGGAAGGATAGTGTATGAAATTGCTGATCTATTGGAAGGATACGAAGCTTCAAATCTGGAACAATATCTGCAGCAAGTTCTTGAACGTTTGATGGTTTTAGAGCAGCTACCGAATTGTTACGAATAAATTTTGCAATTATGTTATGTGCTTTCATAGCATATTCAGAACTTTTTTTTTTCAAATCGGTGACTGCTTTTCCAATTACTTTATAAATTCATAAAATTTCACACTTTTCTGATTAATAGTTGTGGTTGTCAACAGATCTGAGTAAGAGAACTGTATTCATACATTGCATCTACATCTTTTATTCGAGGTATGGTGATTTGCCTGTATAAACCTCAAATTTCGCGAGATAGTTATTTGATATCCGTTGATTATTGGAACTGCTATGGGCTTGCATATTTATAATTTTATGATAACGCTGGGTAGGTGTAATAAAGTTACGGATGAACATGCATTAGTGTAAAGTACGAATTCCAGTTTGAATTAGAATATTTTTGTAGATTATGTCTCATATCTCTATATATCATTATTTAAAATTTATTTTAACACCTGCGGTTTAAGTTTCCAGGTTTGAGAACCATACTATTGTTCATACAAGGAACATGAAACCACATGCACTTATCGAGAAAGCTAGATATAATAAGAGAATGGAGTTTCATAGCAGCTATATAAGAAGAAAGTCCCCGCATAATGAAATGCTATACTGATAACAGTTCGCTAATTCAGCAAAGGAGCTTTTGAAGATGGACGAATGAAGTAATGGAGTTGAGAAAGTTTTAAATAAAAAGAGAGAACATGAATCAAATGTAATTTAATCATGAGCCACAAATCGGTTCATGATTAAACTGGATGTTTTCAAGCATCATATAAATGCTTTAGAAGTTGAAGTAAAATGTGCACTTTATTTAATTTTAATAGTTGAATTACTTGTATTAAGATATACAAAATTATGATTAAAAGTAAATGTCATCTGTTTATTTTCTGGTGACTAAGAGCACTGTAATTGTAAAAAATTAAACTTCGAGATTTTGACCACTCGAGTTCGGAATTTTTTTTTTTTAGAAATATGTATGTCAGTGCATACGACGACTAGTAGAGGAATGACATATGTGAAACTTAATTTGTGGTTTTGGTGACAGAACTCGATTTTCATCAAATTTTAGGCGAAATCTGTCCGTCCGTATTAATGTTCACAACTGCACCGGCAGATTTTAGAGCACAATGGACTATATGGTTTAAATTTATTTTGATTTATCACTAGAATTGTATATGTAAATCAAATTTGAAACAAATCCTTCAACTTTTCGTATCTATTTTCGTACTTAAAGCTAAAAAATTAACCTAGTTAACTAAATGAAATTTGATATGTGGTCACATCACTAAAATTTGCGATTTGTCTTAAATTTTGAACTCAATCAACAAAAAAGCATGGGGTCCAAAATACTCGCATTTTACTATACTAAAAAGTTAAAAAAAAATGCGCTGTATTCGGAGGTTTATGAAAAAACTGAAGGAAGAACAGTTCTGCTGATTGTTAAATGTACGTGAAGAGGTTATGATTTTCTTTGTGAGTCATATCTTGTATATTCCAAAATTTTATTCCTTCGCAACTAGGTAATTTATCCGAAAATGAGGATGTTTTCGCCTTGTCACTATTTTATTAAATGTATGATTTTTAATGTGATTTAGAATAACCTGGTAAATATTTTGATGTAGTATGTATAAAATATTGATTACCAATGATAATCTTTCGTTTTCTCTATTCTCTTCACATAAGGCTTGAAAACTAAGTCATTTTATTTTCTATTTTTATCTACGTCTTTAGAAATACAAAGTCCAATTTTACTTGGCATTTGAGATTAGCAGGGAAAATCTAAGAATATCGAAATGTATATTTTGCTTCTTAAAGCCATCCTTCTTTCTCTTTAGTACTGGATGCGACTTCTGATTTCTTAACCTTGTTATCTTCACTGTTCATCTGATACTGACTGAAGTTTTTATTTCCTGATATTTCTGACTGCTGACTCTTCTCAATATGGATTTTGTCTTGTTTAACTGGTTCTAAGGGAATTTCTTTTGGTTCAGATTTAACCTGTCGGTTAATCGGAATCGGATCTAAGCTATCTATTCGCACAGCCGTGGCACTGTCTGACTGTTTTGTATTATCATGTTCTTTAAAATCAATGAGCTCGGTAGCACTTGGTTGTTCTCGTACAATTTCTACTGAGGTAGTTGATTCAATTCTTGATTTTGTTGGCTTTCTCTCTGGTGACGAAGTGAATGTTATTGTAGTATTCTTGCACGTTGCATTTTCTTTTTCGAGATGACTCTTTAATGCGTCATCAGACATTTTAGGTATTTTACTTATCCCTTCTGAAGTTGTAGTTTTTTTAGATAAGAGTGAAGGAGAACTGATTGGTACACTTTTTGCATCGGTGCTGGGAGAATCTTGCGTTGCGTTTTCCTTGGGTTTTGGTGCTTTATATTTTATTTCTTTTGGCTTTTGAATTGAATGCTTCATCAAAGCTTCTGGTGATAACTTTATCCCGCTCGTCAAATTGCTCTGTGATTCTGGTTTAGTTTGAGAAGTTTCTTTAATTTGCAGTAAAGTCTTGGATTTAGAGACTGGTTGTGTTATCACAGCCAATCCTCGATTGTGCTGTCCTGAATTAATTAAATCTTCTTCAGGTATTTTGGGGTATAAATTACTTCCAGAATTCTGAAATTCTTCTTCTTTCAGTTCAATTTTCTGAAATTCTTTGAAATTTGGATCTGATAATTCCTCTTCTGTGTCATTTTCACTTCTTTGTCTTTTAAGGCTACCAAAGCGCCCGCTTTCGCCTTCTTTGTTTCCTATTATTTTAGATTTCTTGGCTGCTTGAATTAGATCTCTCCATCTTTGAGAACTACGAGTCTCGTTGCCGGATAAACCAACTAATCTTGCTAGCATACTTTTATTGCTTGCTACCTCAGGTGCTGCCTCATCTGTGCAGACTTCCATTAATCCTATACTGAAATCTTTAATAAGTCGGCGCTTTCTGATTTGTACTCTCTTGCCGGTTACTAGAAAAACAATTTTTATTTACCGATTAGTAAAAAGTTTTAAGTTTTAAAATTTACAAACAAAAATAAATAAAATTAATTGTATTTTATATACTGTGCGAATTTATTTGGTTATTAAAATAGTTGAGATTTTAGTGCTTTATTGATTTATGTATATGGGTAGTTTTATGCATATGTATCCTAAGATACTTTTAAAGAGCCTTTGTGTATTTTCAAATTTAGACTTTTACCTTACAAACTGAATCTAAGAAATTTCATTGCTTAATTTTACATTTTTTATGGTGTTTATCGCATTAGATTTTTTCTGTTTCCGAATGTACTTTTCGAATACATTTGGCGAATTGAAAAGAAAAGATTTACTGATGCATTTCCCTCCATTCATTTGGCTGTATCGGGATTTTTAAATCCATCCAATGTTTCTCTTCCATTTTCTTTTGTCCCATTTGAAAATATACGCCAGTTTTGCAAACCACCGTTTTACTATCGTAATCAAGGTAGCTGTACACAAAAATTTCGTTAAGGTTTCCTACATTATCATACTTCAACATCAAGGCACATTTGGAAAATATACACACTTTGAGAAAACTATACTATTCAAAATTGTTCGAATCACGAAGAAAAAGTTGACAGTAATCAGGCTCATTTCGTACGAAAATTATGTTTTTTTTTAGGTATACCTAATCAGATAATAATGACATATTAAATTAAGCTAAAGCTAAGGAATATTCAGCTCTAAATATTTAATGGAATTACTTCTCCTTATATAAGATCATTGAACTAAAAAAATCAATCAAATTTCCAAAAAATTCTAAATGTTTTTGCATGCCTAAATTTGTAGACATTCATATTTTGAATATAAAATAAATAAATAAAATGCTATTCAATAATCTCACTCTCTTCATATAATTTCAAAGAGAGATTTTCAATTAAAAAAAACTTTTTTGTGAAATAGAATGAAGAGTAAAAATTGATTTCATGAAAACCGTTCTTTAATTCCAATAAAAAATAAATTTTTGAATCCATGTTGTAATATTCTTTAATAAATAAGGCACTTCGAAGTTTTCTGTGAAAGCGTACCATCAGTTAAAATCATCGACATATCTTTAAATTAAAAGGAATTCAAAATAAAAAAATCAGCTTAAATTTTACTTTGTAAATAACTAACTTTATAATAACTAATTTAATAACAAATTGGATGCAGATTTTCAGATTTTTCTATTTTAAAAATATGATCTTGAATTGGATTTCAGATTTTTATGATTGTAATCAAAGATTAACTATTCAACAGATTAGAGAAGGTATCTAACTTATGGTTTACAGCACTTATTTCTTTCTTCTAGCTTCATTGTGTAACGTTTAACTGAAACCTTTTTGTTTAAAAAACTCTTATAAAAGTGCCATGATAATAGAATATTATTTAAGAATATATCTTTGATTTTTATTGTAAAATATACATGATCCATTGTTTAGTAATAATAATGTTTTGCAGCATTTAAAGTAAATCATTAAAAACCTAAGACAAATAGCAAAATAAAATGGAATAAACAAAATTATAAAGCAGCGATTATAAAAATCTGTATATCGAATCGATGTAGATGCTGCATATTTGATGACAAATTAGAGTATTATTTAACTTAATGCACTTATTTTAGCAGTACCGTCGAGAAGGTAATGTAATTCAAATGAATAAATCTAAAAAAGTACTATTGTATTGTTAGAATTGAGAAATAACATTAAATTTTTTTAAAAAAAATTTGTTCTTAATTAACTCATTAGCAAAGAGGTAATTTTATCTTGAAAAGTTTCAAAAGCTATTGTAGTTATTCTGTATCAGATAGCATGACACTGCTGCTAGTAGAATGCATTCAATTAAATAACATTGTTATATCTAAGCTAATTAAAAAAATTTCGTGAGAAAAAAATTCCCCGAAAAATTTAAATTCTTATTTTATTTGTAGTTAATTTATAAACAGTTATAACAGTTCTTTTGAAGCATTGCATGTAAGTTATATATATATATATATATATATATATATAAACTTTATTAGATTACTTTCATCAAACATGAAATAAAAGAAATATTTGAAAGTTTTTAAATTGCTTAGAAATAATTTTTTTTAGATTTTAGAATTATTAAATTAGTTACTATTAAAAATAATTAAAACTTTAATTTTTAACGTTCCTTTACCACCAATAAACTAATTAGATGTTATGGCGAGCACGACCAACAACTAATTAGTATTCGCCGTATAAAACGCTTGAAGGGCAATGCAGTTTTATAAAATTAGAAGTTACTATTTCAGTAAAAATATATCTATATTGTTTAAATGAAAAAAAAGTATGTGTTTTAAATCTGAAGTGCACATGCACCCAGTGTCCCAACAGTAGTGATGGTGGAATACTTGAGATTAAATTCCTACGTTTGGATTTCCCAATCACGCATTTTTTAAAGCGAATTTTATACAAAGGTCTTCTAAAGCCTTTTAAATGACAATATTTTAGGTATTTGAAAATTTAATTTATTACGATTGATTCGACCAATGCAATCTAGCAAAGTGTTTTTAGCGCTACTCTACGAATCTGATGTTTTAATTCAAAGTATATTTTATTGTATAAATCTACAAGAAATTACTGTTTTATTTGCATGTAATAACTTTATTTACGTTGCATAAAATCCAAATTTGCAATTACTTATTTACTTCATTCCAATTTGCATTTTTCCTAAGTAGTGTATATATATATATATATATATATATATATATATATATATATATATATATATATATATATATAACTGACTCCGCCCTTGAAAGGGTTCAACAAGCTAGAAATAACAAAGAGAAATTATTATTAATTAAAATGCAGATATTAATGCTAAAAATATGAGAATTTTTCTAATTTAGAAACGTACTCAATAGATGAAAGTGGGTGCATTTAGAGTATTTTTTTCTGAGTGCTTCTAAAAACTTCAACGCCAGATTAAGCCTCTATCAACTTTGATTTATTGAGACAATTCTGGTAGCAGTATTCTTCTGAAATCACTATTTTTAATTATTTTATTTTATACTTTTAAAAATAAAATCGGCACAATAATAAAATAAAGAAATGCCACCAATGTCGCTATAGAAGCTTATTTTTGAACGAATTCTAAGATATTTTTTTATTATTATCGTCTTTCGGCAATGTATGTGATTTTTCTGAAATAAATAAATGTATATATTTTCTTTAAATGAAAATTTAAATCGTCTTACCATCTATTCTTTCTTTTTCTGTGTCTCTGATATTCATGCCATTACCTTTCAGCACTCGCATGAGTTCATGACGGAAGGTGTACACGTCTTGCCGCAATTCATTGATATTGTCTTCCGTAACTGGGTGGCTTTCAGTTTCTTTCTGCTGAGCGGTTACATATCTCCATACTAAATTACACATCACACTCTAAAAGAATGAAATTTAAAAAAATGTAAAAAGTTTTCTTCATTTTAAATTACTTTTATTTTATGGACGTCAGCCTTCTCTATAACAATTTCAGGAATTTACATATGCATGTACAGAATTATCTGCACTTAAAGGAAAAAATTCTTTTGGGTAATTTGTTTGCTGGTTAATTATGCAAACACTTTGTCATATTGTAATCGCATGAATGAAATCTGATTGTAATAACTCCAGTTCTCTTCTTTCTGTTGAACAAAAACTATTATTTGCTATATCCAACAAGAATGAACAATACCATTCATTTCTTTTCGGTGAAATATGTTGCAGTAGTTGAATTTAATCGTAGGGGTTTTTATACAATAAAAATACAATGTTCTACCTTAACGATTCAATTTCTCATTGATGTGGATATTAGGTGACGTTGTTTTGTGATGGAATAGGACATGCAAGACTCGTTTTATCGATGGTCGGATGCGCATGGATTCCACAATCTGGTCAACCATTACGCCAATTACATCGTAAAAGCAGAAAGATATCGAGAAGGGATATCTTATCCAACCCTTATCTTTGTTTGCCTACTGTTCACAAGTGAAGTGTGGATAATCTTTGATCTGCCCTTATAGAAATCATATTAGATATAATAGTGTATAATAATATATATAATAGTGTATAATATAATAGTGTTTTCTTTTATTTAAAGTGTGACAAAAATTGACCCATTATTGTTAAATTTCGTTGTTGCCTTGTGTCATACATTTTTGAGCTCTTTTCAAAATACACAACTAATATAGGATTGAAAATTTTTATATAATAAAAACTTATTTGAAAGTGCATTAAAAAGAATTCGTCGCTTTATAGATTCTTTGAGAATTATATTTTAGAAACTAAAAATTATTTAAAAAAAACCTTTCAAAGCAAAATTATTGCTGGAAATTTTTATCTCTAGTCATTTATCATTTTCACAATATTTTTTCTACTTTTAAAATCTACTTATCTCATAAAATCTGTGAAGGATTTGTTTGATTGGGATTTTTGTATTCAGTAATCTGTATTTAGGAATATTAAGTTACTATAAAGTTACTATTTGTAGCTGCTAAGTTATGTTATAAAATATAGCTTGCAAGATTCTGTTGAAATAGTTCAATCTTTTTATTTTTTGAAGGAAAAATTCGTGCATTCCCTGAGGATTGAGAGAGGTCTAAATGGAATTTGAGGCATTTGCTTAACTAAGCTTGAAGAATTAATTACTTTTATATTACCTGGTAAAGAGAATCTCTTTCTTTCATCTTCGTCTCTTTCCTCTGCAAATAAATAAATAATAATAAATGAAAATGTAAAAACAGCTTGTTTTATGTATATCAAGTATATAATTCAACGATTAAGAAATTTTCATAATTATTTCATATAAGACCCTTAAGAATTTCATCAGAAGAATTTGCGTGTGTAGATTTTATTAACGGAACAACTTTAAATCTGTATTATTTTTAAAAAATAATAGCAAGCAATGTTAATGATAAGAAATTCATAAAGGAAAAATAATTTCTCGACTTTCATTCTCTACGCTACTATTTAATCATGATGGGTGTTTTGAGCATTTCTGAAAACATAAAAATGAACCTTTCCTTGAAAATAATTAACAGTTGATAAAAATCCTAATAAAAATGTCTCGAAAGAAAGGAATTCAAATTATTTTCCAATCGCGTCTTATAAGTATCCGCAATATTGTTTTAATAATGTCAATATCGTTATTCGTTTTATGTTTCAGAAATTTTTCTTGCTTTTTTTATTTAAGTTATTTGTTTTAATGCAAATAACAGAAAAACTCTTTTCAGCTACTTTTAAAATTTTATTTTCATTAAGTAAACATGGTATTGGAAGCTATAGAAGGAATATTTCAGATATAAAATAGTAGTAGTTGGTGTTGAGAAACTGAATAAATGATATTATGTTTATTTCGGTGTGTTTCTCTCTCTTTTTTTTGTTCCATCAAAACAAAAATCAATGAGATCACGTAGATTTTTATGGCAAATCAAATGGAATCATTTTACTTTATATCTAATTGAAAAATAAAATTTCATATCGAAATTGAAATAAATTGTGATTATTTTTCATCAGTTTTTAACCGAAGGGACGGGGGATGTAATTTTTGTTAAACGACCGCTTCTTTGACTTTGCATTCTACTAAAATTATAGTCACATTCGACCACAGCTCTGTCTGTAGTGTTTTTGCTCTTGCATTTGTTAAAGGTACATTGTACTTGTATTCTAGTACAGGTGCAGCTTTCAATTATGCCTGATTAGCATTCTAGACATTGAAAGACTAGAAAATACTAGATACTGAATAAAAGAATTCTAAAGAATGTCAGGTACTTAATAATTATTTTTCTTTTTTCTTTATAATACTGACATATAAGTTTTTTAGACGTAAGGCATGACTAATTTTTGGTGATTCTTCATATTTTTGTCCCCAAAAAATCTTCAATTTCTATCTTAAAATTTGAATGCAGTTATACTGAATGATTATTAACGATAGATTTAAAATTTTAATTTACAATATGGGCATTCAGATTAGAGTTTGTAATTAGAATATTAAATAGATATTGACTAAAACCTTGGGAAACTAACAACGGAAAAATAATTGCAACAAGAAAGTAAGAAAAATCAACTGAAAAATACAGAGTGATTTAAAAAATAAATTTAAAAAAAGCTAAATTTAATTAATTGAAACTTCATTTTAGATGAAATGTTAAGATTGTTGAAATTATAATTAAAAAAAACAATTTAATATTGAGAAAGTAGAGGGTTATTTTGGCTAATTTCTTTCAGTGGTCTTCCCGCCAGGCAAAAAGAACTTAAATTTAAAATATCAGAAAAGCAGCTAATTTATTTATTAGATTAAAATTAGAAAATTATGAGATATATTTTGCCATCATAAGGTAATCGTGGAATTTATTAATTGCTAGTAAATGAGAAAAGATTTACTCTAAAAGACATGTCTTTAAAAGAGTCTTTCTTTCCAAAACGTCTGATCAGGTGTTTGAAAGTGGGGAAGATATTAAAAGGTGGCGGCACCGTGCCTCCTTCTTCGAAGTAGTTCATAAAAAGCGTAGTACGAGCGAATTTCCATTCAACATCGGCTCTTTCCTGCGAAATAGAAAAAAATGTTAGTTGAACAGAATATGCACATAAATTTTCTAACAGATATGCTTGATTAAGATAAAAAGTAATAAGGAGCTACCTTTTCCTGGCTCAGATACAAAAAAGGACAGATATTTGAAAACATGAATATATTCATTTTTGTGCTATTGATACAATATATTAATATAGTGAAGCTTCAACTCTAAAGTGTTGCTTCGCTTTGAAACCTTTGATTATTAGTTTGTTGTTTTCGGCTTCATCACGATTCATTTAAATGCTATAAAAATGCTTATATCAGTGAATATATTCAATTGTATGTCGGTTACCCTGAACTTCCGATATACAGAGGTTTCCTTATAGGAGCTCAAATGAAAACTTTTGTATTTTCTTTTTTTTCAGTAAAAATATTAAAGGGTTAAGTTCTTATATCAGACTATTAGTGGTTTATTTAATCTTCTATAAAATAGTTAGCAGCTAATTTATGCATTCGTTGAAAGTATTACCATGGAATATATAAATTTGATTCTTATGTTTTTCAGATCTGTGTCAGAGAAAAAGTTCTGAATTTTATACTGCGACATTGTGGAATTATTAAAGAAGAGTTTGTAACTAAGGATAAATGAAACGTATTGACCACAGTATCATGGAAGCCAAATCCCCTATCACCACTACTCCCTGAAAAATCGGAATCTGTAATTCTGTGAAATTTTCTATGAAATCGTTAGAGGATACAGTATTTTCCACTTACAACAAAAGTCAAACAATACGTTAGATATTTATATATGATTCTTGTTTCCTTTTATATCGTCAATAAATCGTCATCAAACCGAAGAGCGTTATTAGATATAAAGAACTAAAAGGATATGATAATAACCAACAGAATTCAAAACTGTTAAGAAGATAGACCAGTGATTACGTTAAAGGAAATTTGTCTAGAAGAAAGACGATTGAGGAAATTTTATATGGTTAAAAGTCGCTCCGATTAAAAAAAATTGTACTAGAGATTAAAAATTTCTAGTAGATTAGGTTATTTTACAATTAATTTTTAATCATTCAAGGTATTCTAGTATTGTTATCAGTTATACAATGTTAACTAAAGAAAATGCATTTAAAAAGGTTGAAGCTTAATGTGAAAGAAGAAATGTTTTTCATCAGGATGGTTACAAAAATTTAAAATGAGATCGGCATAATACCAAGTCATTAGTGGAAAATTTGCAGACGAATAGATGAAGAATTTATCTCACAGGATAGAAGGTTATGACTTAAATAACATATTTAATGTCAATGAGATGAGTTTTTTAACTACTACACATTTACAGAACTTCAGCACACGATGGAAGAGAAAAAATTAAAAATTTTCTGACAATATTACTGATTAAAAAAGGCTAATAGTGTCGAACATATGACACCATTTGTCATAAGATAATCTCAGAATCGAAGGTGTTTCATCCTTAGAGACTTAATCAAAAAACCAACTGCAAAATGTGAAAAAAAAAAACCCTTCAAAAATTCTTTTTTTCTTACAATTAAAAAACTATTATCTAAATAAAGGTGATAATTTTAATTTTTACCTGTAATTTCGTAATATACCCCTCCTATAATTAGGATTGTATTTTCGAAATTTTAATAAAAACTCAAGGAAAAAAACATATATGATTTAAAAGAAGGGCTATTATAATAACAATGTCTAATTATAGCTTAAGGATAGATCGATTATTTAATAATTGGAATTTTTATGATTTAAAAATGTTTTAAAACTTTCCTTTTTTAAATATTTCCGGACATTGTAAGCATAACAGTACACAAAAATGATGATAAAGTATTACTTAAATCGATTTTTACAAGTATATCTTACTTCCAAAGTAAGTAGTTTATCACATTTTTAAACTAGATTAAATAGTATGTTGTTTCTAATTGGTGCATTGTTTTAAAGACGTTTATAAAATGATTTACTTAAGAGATGTTATAGTATATATTATAAATTATTTCTGTATTATAAAGAATATATTTGTTATTAAAGGAAAGGATTAAGATAACTGTGGAAAATGTGATTTCTCAATCACTTAATGATGAAGATGAGCACACTGCTATAAAAGTGAAATTCATTAGCATCTCTAAACCACAAAACATATAGATTGAAAATATGAGCTTCTTAATTTTGAAAGAAGTAAAACGATGTAGGGTAGAAAATCGCAATTTGAAATTTCAGACATATTATTTATGTTTTGTTCGTCATTCTGCTATTTGTTGTAATGTAAGATATGACAGGATTGCTGGGTATACGAAGGATCTGGTTTTTTCCCTTTGTATTATTTAAAGTATGGATAAAGGTATTTTAAAAACCACGTTGGGTAGCATTGTATAAACAGTAGACTGGTTGCCAGTCTTACCAGAGGAACTGAAAAAGTTGTTCATAAAAGAAAGAAATCTTGCTGTAAATAATTTCGGACAACACCCCATTTAAGCTGTTTTGTTGAATATAATTTTACAGAAGCAATGGACTAATGCAAGCTATTAGTACACTTTATAGGTAGTCCTAAATAGAGACAGGTAAGAGTTTTCTGATTTGCAATTATTATAAAAATTGTTTGAATTAAGCTGAATTTTCTTATTAGTGTTTAGGTTTAACTTGTTTAGTTGTTGTTGTTACGTATCCTAATGTTATATTTTTAATCATTAAGCATTATGTTCAAATTATAACACATTTTTATTTTATGTCAAATTATAACAAATTTTATTTTATGTGAGAATAAATGAAGCATTATACAATGCTTCATTTTATTCCCGCTAAATAACTCGCAATGATCATCTTGCTTTTTAAAATAATTTGAAAAACTATCTTTAAGATTTTGATAAAAAAGGCTCAGTTTTATTTTGAATGTTTAACCAACATTTACCGGCAGCAATAAATTAATTGCATTTTTCAGTTAAAATAATTTGGTTTTAGAGTTTCTAGTCAGTAAATAATGCCTTTTTTCTAAAAATGTAAAATTAATTCACAATCTAACAAAAAATTATAATAATTCTTATTGTTTCACATGTATATAACACTCGTGCTTCATTTGAGTACACATTCAAGATAGTTGAAAATAATTGTACAAGATTAGATGCCTAAGTATAAGCCTGCTGTGAGTATTTGAGAATGAAGCCGTTAAATATTAAACCGACAATATTAACGAAAATATTCGCTATGGATTCCAAAGAACTTTGGGGACTTACGAATTTAATTCATCTGGAATTGTTAAATTTGTATTTTTATGAAGACTAGCCTCGATAAGCTGTTAAATACCAGTTTCATTTTAAATTTTGCAAGGCTGTGAATAACAAATGAAATGTGAAAAAATATCAGTGTATTATTTGAAGGAATGTAGGCTCCTATTTGCCAGATGAGCAAATTTGGATAAGACTTAACTGAAAACTTTAGACAGTTCAGCATTCTTCTCATTATCTCCAGAGTTTGGTACTAGACCATTTTAGTTTAAGTAAAATTGATCTATATTCATATGTTAAATGTTGAAAAAATTCTGATAATATTCTTTTTTGAAAAATGAGATACTATTACTAGATAAATTTATCGTAGTTTCCTTAAAGGTCTTTTCAAAAGGGCGTTTTAAAATAGCCATTTCAAATAGAATTTTGGACTAATAAACAATTGAATAAAATTCTGTCTGATTCGGATACCGTTTATCCATATAGTAAATGCACAATACAGTTGAGATTCATTTTAAAGAACGTATGCAATTACAATTTCAACTAGAAAAATCGGAAAGTATTTCATATAACGGTTTTGAAATTTAAAAAGAAAAAATGAACTGGAATAGAGTAACTGATTTTTAAGCTTTGTTTATTGATTTATTTTGCACCAGCCGGATGGTTTAGTGAGTCATACACTTTAGTTTAGTGATGGAGAATCTAAACAGCTACTCAACTGTATTCTTTTTCAATTTCGTACTGTAGACTTTTCGAATCCTACAGGTTTGTCTAAATGTAAGATGAGTATATTTAATTCTAGGAAAAACACGAAGTTCCCTTGATTTCTCACCAAGAGTGGTTCTCAATAGGATATGCATTTCAAATTTCATAATAAAAATAAAAACTTACCGATATAACGTTATAAGAGTTACTCATCATAGCAATGAGGAGGTTTAGCAACACCACCACGTTGATAACGGAGTATGATCCAAACATGAGAAGACCCCAGAACCGAGTGTAAGTCTTAATTCCGGTAAGCTCGAAATTACTTATATCAACGAGGCCAAAGCTAGCCCAGAAGAGCGTTTGAGATGATTCGAAAAGGCTGAAAATGAAGGACATTTATTTTAAAGTAGGCCCCACTTTCATCGCTTCGAAAATAAAACTTTTCAAAATTATCAGGTCTACACAGAACATTAAGGTATTTGAGTTAAAATTGCTTTAATATTTTCAAATAAATTACTATGGATTAAAAAATGAATAGGTATCTATATTTATTATATTGTTAAATCGCATTACTTTTGTAAATAACATTTGAAATCTTGTTAAAATAGAAAGACTTGTTTCTTTTTGCTTAGAAAAGAAAAGTTAAGCTAAATACTGTGAAATATTTTGAAAAATGACTTCCCTAGATTTAAAATTGGAATATCATGTTATATATTATTAGAAACGAAGCTAGTGTATATTTATGGTAAATAGGGAAATTTATGAGAAATAAACTGATAAAAAATTCACCAATATGTAAGTGAACTGAAAATTATACTTTATTAGATGTGAAAAACTCTCCATTCTTTCAAATATTCGATTATTTTGAGTAACATTTTTTAAAACTTCATTAATATTTTATCTGGAAAAAAGTTTCGAAGGAAATTACTGTGTTTTTTTCGTCTATCTCTATTTAATTTCTGTAAGCATTTAAAAAGTTATATAAAACACGAAATGCCCATAAGTTTTGTGCAATGTGTACTAAAAATTGAAATGTGGAGATGCCGTTGAAAAAGTAATAGAGACGAATTTGTTACACGAAATTTTTTTCAAAACATTCAGAAATAATTCGCAGAATTTTTCAGTTTCAAGTATTAGTGTACAAAATGATTCAAAATACCGTGCCCCAAATGTTTAGGAATAATAAAAAATTAAAAAAAGGGAAAAGGTTGTAGTTAAATTTCAGCGTTAATCATTTAAAGTTCCGACTGCAAGCAGATAGCATTTTACAGTTAACAGGAATTCTGGTACGGCGGAACAACTTTGCTGCAAGGACTCCGCCGGCAGTGCAAATGTCAGCAAATAAGCAATTATTTTCAAAAGATTTCGCCAACGCATGCGCAGCTGCAATGGAGCTTGCATAACTGAATGGAGAGAACTTTTAATAGTTTGTTTGACTTTTAATAGTTTAATTAGACTATTATATGCATTGGCAGCATAAAGCATCGCCAAAAAGTGATTTTCCCTCCGTTTTTCCTTATTATTTCTGCGTATTTTCGAACTTGTAATTTATGATGAGTTTATTTACACAGTCTTAATTACTTAAAGGAAATGAAGATTTATGATTGGTTCTTTGATACATATTGAGTTAAAAAAGAAATAGATAAACATCAGATTACTAGTTTTGAACATGCAAGCTGACAGTTTCCTGATACAAACTATTTCACAAATAAACTATTTCCATTATTATTTATTATAATCAATAATTCATTATTTTTATTATGTTGATTGCATCTAGAAGGTAATATCGCTCTTTTTCTCCTTTGTTGTTGCTTACCTGGAGGGACATTAGACCTTGAAAGGCCCTTAAACGGAAGATGCAGTGAAGGCAAAAAGCATGTGCATAGTTGCGAGTTTAATGATTCTCGAACAGTGATTTGGATACGACTATTTGGCTCAGTTTTAAAGGAATACCATCTAATTTTTGCTGTTTTCTAATAGAAATTTCTTTTTTAAGAATCAAATACTTAAAAGGAAAGAAACTCGAATTGTAATAATTGCAAAATTAAAATGAGACTAAAAAGCTGTAATTAGTCTGAAGAGAAAAAAAAAATGCCTATTTATATTTTATCTATAACCATATAATAAAAATTATCATTTTGAAGTCGATTTGAAAATATATTTCAGTGTACGAAAGTTATACAATGAATTTAAAAAAATTACTCCATTTATTGAATTTGAACTGAGAATATATTTTAAAAAGTGTACAACTTTAAACTACAGGTAAGTGAAAACATGCACTGGAGTCGATACATCAAATAAGTAAACTTTCTAAACCATTGTTTTAACAATAGGAAGAGATAATGCGATTAAAGGACTTGATGAAACTATGAAATTAACTTAGATTTCACTATAATATTTAAAAGTGATGTAGCAACATCTTTCAAAAATCTTCTGAAAAAATCTTCAAAATAAAGGAAAAAAAAACTTGCTCAACAATTAAATTCAAATAATCAAAAAGCTAATTTTACGATTTTCAAAATAGTTTGAAAGTAATTTTGTGTCATAATACTTTCAGCTGACATCGTAATCGTAATCGAATGATTTTCTTGAAGAGAAGCCATTTTTACGTATCTGCAATAGTGACGATCGATCGATAGATGGCTGCGGAAATAAATTCTTAGAACGTCTTGTGGGCGGATCGATCGCTTGGCGCATGTGTTTACGTGGTTTAAAATCTAGCTCTAATGCATGTGGGGAGACTTTTAAGAAAAGAACTGGCTTTCGATCTTTGGTGTAAGGCTTATTATTTGGAAAGTAGGTCAGACGCGTTTTGATAAAGTAAACTATTTGATATACCTAAATATATATCAAAACATTTAAACATATCTATTTCACAATTATTTAGTCGTTTTGGCAATTAGTATAAAATGTAATTACAAAAGAGAATAGATTAATTAGGCTACTGAAATACTTTATATTGCATTAAGACATTTTTTTCTATAAATTTTGAGGCCTATATGAAAACATAATACATTTAGTATATCTTAATCATATTGCAATTTTAAATCATTATCATTGTTATAGCTTTATAAACTGACTGTATATTTATAAACACGCATTTATATTATTAAATCTACGAAATAAAATTTCTAAGAATTAGGAAAATTGAAACCAAATTCATTCACAAAATCGATACTGTTGGGTTTCATATGAAAGCTTGTCTTTAAATTAGCATACACAAATTTCAATTTTCTATACGCATATGCATTTATGTATATAGTATAAAAGCTTAAAGTTAAAATTTCCGTAAAAAAAAAAACTTTTTTTTACGAAGGCATCCTCAAAGCCTCCCATTACACATATTCAGGGAGCGAATTTGAGCATTTTGCAGGTTAAGGCAGCTTACATTAAGAGATCCTTTCGTAAATAGCTGGTCTAATGTAGTTTCACATTTCAACACATTTTAATTAATCCGCATGATAATGATTAGCTTAATTTATTATTTTTATTTTAGCAATTTTGCAAAATTGTGCATTTTTATTCGCTTTTTTAAATGTATATGACTGAAAAAAATGATTAACGTGATGAACTTTTCGAAAAATTAGCTGTTCCCATTGTAAATGATTTTCTTATTAAGAAACCCTGTAATTATTATGGTACATGATAAGGAGCTTCAAACAAATATATCTTTCCAAATAATTACTTTACAGTACTTTAAAAATAGAATATGGCATATGAATAGTTAATGTTCCAATAAATTATTAGTAATTGAATAAATTATTTTTGTTGTGAATTCTGGGCTATTAAAAAAATGTGAAATTATGCAACTTTTTTTTATATAAGAATAGAATGTTTAAAATCTCGCACAACTATTTAGAAATGGGAATTTTAACTATTTAAAATATTATAAAGCGTTTTTATATAAAATGATGGAATCCACAATTTTTAATCCAAATAAAAAATAAAATCAGTGGTTTTGAGTTAAAGTAAAATATAGCGCATATTTATAGATAAAACATTTTCGTCATCGGAAAACTAAAATGAAGTTCAAATACGATATTAGGAACTGAAAACCTTACCTACATATTTTTAAGGAATTTATTATCTACATATTTATATTTATTATCTGCGAAGCAAATTTTGGAGGTCTTTCCCTCCTAACTTTGAGTCCGCTACGCGAACTGAAAATTCAGGTTATAATTTTTTTTCAATATTTTCCTATTAATTAACTTGCAAAGGTGCAATTTTTGAGGAGTATAATAATTCGATGCTCGAAAAATTGTCTTTTTCGCTCAATTTTAGTAAACACTCCTTCGACGCGGTAGTAAAATCAACAAGTTTATCCAACCCCGCCATTTTCTATCAAGGAGGCTATTTCTAACGTTGCCATAGCAACGGCGAATCACTCTAGCTCATAACGTACTTGTTGCTTGCCACCGAGATCATCCCGTACTTTTTCACAGTCCATCCAAAAATTATTTTACTGCATTGAATTGCGTATTTTGAAATTTTGCGGCCCTAAGTTATGGGGTCCTTGCTTTAAGAGAATGTAAATTTCGTTTAATATTTCAAAACGTTTTTAGCATGTTAATGATTTATTTTAGATTTCTATTTATATATTAAATTTGTAAAAAAGTATTTGTTTTTATTTATATACAAGGTTTATGACCTCTCGGATTACACGACATCCGCGTTTGTGCAGAATATTATTGAAACAAACACCCGATGTTTGTAACTATTTTAATTACACGGAGAACTAAAGAAACGTATAGTAATCTGATCAATTATCTATACATATAAAACTAAATGTTCATTTATTTGTCTGGTCATTTGAATTTTATAGGATTCCATATTCTTGACAGAATTCAATGAAATTTAGTACACATTATTTATAGCACCTAGAAGGATTAGCTACGCTATTAAAAATGATTACAAACACGTTTAAAGAGGTTGAAAGGGAGTAGAATAATCTGAATTTATTTTCAATGCTATTCTTAAAAATTAGCCTTTCAGTGACATATATTTCATTTCTGTAGGATAATTTCTCTAAATTTTCTTAATTTTTTCAAAATTAATTTAAACACAATTTATAACATTTAAAAACATTGTGAAATTTACATTTATATGTAAAATGTTGAGACAATATTCTTTATCCAAAATCTTTAATAATAATTAGCTACTTTTTCAATTCGTGTCGAGGATTCTAAAACATTTTATCAGGTTGAACAAAAAAATTAGAAAACTGAATGACATTAATTTGTACGTATATTGTTTTGGCTTAAATATACAAAAAATAAACGCAAGAGTTGCAGCGGATAAAACGGATGGTATTTAATAAAGTGTTACTATTTTAATATCTTATAATTCATAGAAGTCATATTTATAGAAACGTATTTGGAAATTAGAAAAACAAATCGAACTATTTTTGACTTCCTTTTAAACTTAATGGCGCTAAACAACTGCTTTGTTAGTCGCGCCATTGTGCTTAAAGTTCAGAAATTCAACAAAAGGCATTGTCAAGTTTTTCCGCTTCTGTTCCAAAGAGCATGAAAGCCCCTTTATTTTCCGAGAGTTCCATAAAAATGAAGGTAGATATTTTGTATACCTTGAGTAAATTTTGTACTATATGGGTTGTTACGGTACTCGTTAGTGGAACTCAAAATTTATTGGTATATCAAATTAAACTTGTCTTTTAAGTCCGTTTTATACCTTTTTAAGCATATTCCTTTACTGAAAATACTCACTTTGAAAATCTTCTCCAAGCTAAACAAGAATCCCTTTGTTGAGTCCAGTTTTCAGTGCCTCCTGGTCCACTGTAGCATTGCTGTCTCTCCATGTCAGCGTAATACCACAAAAGTTGATTTAATCCACAAGCAAAAGCGAATAATACGAGAGCGTAAATGAAAAAGAATTTGATAATATCTATAACCATTCTTCCTAGAGATATTTGCAGTGGTCCTAGGTATGGATTAATAGAAAATATGTGAACCAATTTTAAGGCCCTAAAAAAAGAAGGAAAATATATATTAATACATTCAATATTTTCAAATAAATATTTATATCATATTTTTGTAAAATTTCATTACATCTATAAAATTAATCAAAAATGGACCTGTATTAAAAATATTAAAATAAGATTTTAAAAAAAGAAGATTTACTTACGCAAAAATATTTCCAGCTGCAAATAATCCATCAGCTATCAGCATCGGATCAAAGGGATGCCAAGCTTCTCTTGGTATATAAACAGCCATAGGATTTACAGAAATTTCTGCCTGAGCCTGAAAAACGTTAAGAAATATATAGAGACGTATTTATTAAAATTTAAAACATTAGGCTTTAAAGCTAAGCTATTGAAACCTATTAAGCACTTTGATCAAGAATGCCACTCTTGTCCAAACTATGACTACAATGTTATAAGTATTCGGTAAATTAGTTTCAATCTTCTAAATGTTATTTCCTATAATTTTAAATACTTCTCTCATTTTCTACTTATAAAATAAAAACATTCATCCGTATCTTCTCTTACCAATAACATCAATCTCAAATTTATTAGCATGACCCGTGCTCTAGGAATGGACCTGTGATATGGCGTAGTAGTAGTAGTGTGTGTAGGATGTGTTTTAGAACATTGATAATTATCTCTGAAATAGGTCACCGGGATCTGCAAGATTGCCCTATCAGCCGAAAATACCCCACAGAATTTTTTGATATCGCCGCGATATTTGCCAGCATCCAAAATATCGAACAATATCGTGAAGATGTAAAATATTTTGCCTTTACAGAAGACCAGCTGTGAAGGTCCTTATATGATTTACGTTATTTTTTCGTAGCATGTTAGATTAATAAATTTTTCTTTCACCCCGATTTATATTTCAATTTTGGGAAAGATATAACTGTTTTTCATATTGTATCTTCCATTACAGTGGGCCCCCTAAATGTATTGAAATTTTTATCACAGGCTTAAAAACTTTCGACCTAGTTTCTATTTACTGGTTTATATAATGCTTCATTATCAAAAATTGAAAAGAAAAGAAGCGTGAGCAATTATTTGAATATCTGAATTATTCCTCCTTTCAGGTCGTATGTCCTTTATGCATTGCACCTCCAGATGGCTGGCTTTGGATTTAAGACACATGTCCCTTTGTCCAAGACAAATCGTTTTCGCTTAATGTTTTTGCTCATTTTAAGCAATACTATCCCTTTTTTAAAATGAATTTAGTTGACTTTTTATGTGCTTTCAAATTGCTTATCTTGATACATGGTTTAAGTGCTGCTCAAATTCGAACCTTTGAAACAATCGCTGTAGCTTCTTAACCTTGCGAAACATTTTACTTTGATTGAGAGGCGTTCGATTTTGGGGGGCTTTGTGTCTTTTTATTTTCATAACCGTCTGAGTTTTTGTGAAAGTAAAAATCACATTTAGGGTTGCCATGGAGTAAAGAAACAAATTCTTTGACAAAGTCCTCTGCTCCTTTCAAATTCCATCCTTTTTGTTGAACAAAGTTTGCTCTTTTTGAAAATCACTTAAAGATATAAACATAGACACAGACATGATTATGATTTAATACCATTAATTTCCTTCCATAAGATGGTAAAATCTCCATTTAAGTACGGAATAAAAGCGGAAACGGGATCAAATCCCATAGAAGACCCAATAATACAAACAGTCAATTCAGTTGTTTAGATCAAGAGCTTCCAAGAATAGCAGAATGTATTTATAGTACAAAATGATAACTCGGAGAGGTGAAAACTTATTTTGGCTTCTTTTAAAGGTTTATTCTTTTACCTGGAAATATGCTAAGATTCGCATTACTGCAGTTCCTACGTAAAGGCTGTTCCTGGTGAAGTCAATTATGTTCCACAGATTTTGAAAATATAAGACCAAGCCCTTTGTCCACAATTCTTTAGTTTCTTGCCAAATGTGAGCTGGAAATATTAGTTATACGGTTAGATAAAAATAAAATGAGAATAAAGTAAATGAATACGGGAGAACAAAACAATTGTTATACATTTAAGCTTATAATATTCAAGTCATTATTTTTTTTTGGAATAGATTGCATCCGGTTATTTACGAATCACTGAAATCTTACAATTATTATTAGAATCATCCTTATAGAAAAAGAGTTGATTTCTTGAAGAGTTGAATATGTTCTGTATGATTTGTATAGTTAGATTAATTGGGTAAATAAATCTTTCTAAACATTAGATGAAATGTAAATTTCTGTGAACTATTTATAAATTTGATTACACTTTGAAAATATTATATCAAAACAGCTAAGTTCACATTATATAAGTTGAGATCGTATGAAATCGTAGTATCTACTGCCAAATTTTTTTAGATAGTGTCTTAAATAAATTTCATCATTATTGAAAATTAAAAACATTCTCTATCAAATGGCTTAAGCAATTAGATGTTTAAATATGCTGAATAATATTCTGAACATAGTGAGTCTCGGGAAGTGTGTATTATAAGGCACCTCTTTAAATAAATTTTCAAATTTAGACACTGAAACAATTCAATGTTTTTTTTTATTTGACATGATAGTGAATTAGTAGAGCTTAATTTTTTATTTTATCAACTTTGTGAAAATAAATGTTTCATTTATTTTTTAATATTCATTGCATCGAGAAAAATGATTACAATAATAAATACTTGGAAAATTAACCCCTAATAGTAGTTAATGATTTCCTAAGTTGCAAATAAAAGTATTTAGTTATTATAGTAGATCATTGGGAAATAGAAATAGTTAACTTGAAATAAATACAATATTAAAAATTTATTACTCTCCAGAAGTCAAATAGAATATAACATAAACAAAAAATGAACATTTAATATTCCCATATATTATAAAAATATAATTAATTATTCATTAATTTATTTAAAAGGATTTTAATTATTCATTACAGACATGAATTGTAGTCTTAATATCTTATGATCCGTAGAAAATATATTTTTAAACAAATTTATTCATTTTGCAACTAAGCTAATAATATTTTTTAATTGTCTTTTCTGTGACTTCCTTCATTTTTAGGCAGCCAAATTGGATATCCATTCCTGTCTGGATTGAAAACAGTAACATGGATATCTTCCTCTTTTTCAAGGAAACAAAAATAATTTTTCAAAATTTCTATTAGTTTTCATGTATAAATTATTAAATGTTGCATTTATTTAATAAATTATTAAAATGACTTGAATGATAAAAATGAGAAGTACATTTTTCTTTGCAAATTATATATAATTCTTTCTTAAATCTGGCTAAATTAAATAGGTTAACAATTGTTAACCCTTCCCAGTTCATTAAAATGTTTGATTTCATTAAGTAATTTATTTAGTCAACTAAATCCTTTCCAGATATTCTCAGTGGTATCACTTTTTGTTAAACTGTGACGAAAACTTCTAAAATTAATAGAATTGACATTTTATAGATAACTGTTAATTAAGTTTCATAATTGGATACCACAAAATATTCTTAAGTAATCAAAGTAAAAAATAAGAATTTTATTTCTTTGTTTAATAAAATTTTTTAAAACAATATACTTTTTTATCTAGAAAAATCTTATTCTTTTCCTTTTATTAATAGGCTTTTGCTACTAAGTTTTTTTTTTTATAAAAAAAAGATACTCAGAAATTAAAAGATTATTTGAAAGATTTAGAGCTTTAAAAATGTACAAGATATTTTATGATAATTTATAAAATGGGAGTTTTTATTTTTTATTGGAACTTACCAATAATATACAACAATATTGTTGTTTCTAGGACAGTTGGTAATTGTCCTCGCTGTTTTTTAAGAGCTTCATTCGAATGAAGCTGCATTTCTTCGCTTCCAAACCACTGGGCTATCAGAGTTTCAACCCGTTGAGATGCTAGTATCAGCAAAACTGTGGAAACAAATGCTCTTATTAAAGCAATTCAATTTAAAATAATTCATGTATAGTTCATATATTTAATGTTTTACTTGAATATTTACATAATATTTTAATTCGCATTCCTAATCTTCTTCTTTGAAGGATAAATATTTTAACTTTTATCTTCTTAAAATATCTTAATTTCTTTCAATTAACTATGGATGTCAAAACAAAACCGTTAAATTCTATGATCCTGATAGAAATATTCTCAAGTAAACTGCAATTTTAATCACATTTATAACATATTTTAACTTTCATTGAATTATTGGCATTTTAACTCATCGTCACCTCTATAAAATCCTCAATATACACTCAGGAGCTTTAAAATTCTTAAAATTTCTATTATCATTGAGATTGAATAACTACACAATTTTAGAACTCTAGTACATGAGAAAATGAATGAAAAACCGATTACAAAATTCTAACCTTAAAATCATGAATCATGCGAAGTTAAATCTAAAATTTTTTTAGATTATGAATGGCATGTTCCTCTCTTCGGTTTTCTTAGGTTTAGAGTTTTCATGTGTAATTAAAGGAACATATTCTCACTTTGAAAGCAAAGAAATTTAACTATCTGAATTTTACGAATGTTTATTTGCCGAGTTTTAATAAAATTGGGAAATTTTACAACTGAAACCAGTTTCATTAAAAAAATTACCAATAGAGGTTATCAATTATTTATGTCTTAAAAGGAAAAGGATTCGTGTATTCCAAGTAAAGATTATAGGGGGAAAAGAAATGAAAATTCTGGGATATGAAGAACATTATAATTTTTTAATAAGTTTCTTTTTGTACTCCAGCTTTAGATATAAAACTCTGCTTTTGTAAAATTGATTTTTTCTATTGGACTACATAATCTTCGATCTTCTTCTATTCTGCCTAGTGTTAGCGTTTGAGTTTGATACACTTTTTTTCAACTTCAAAATAGATATTCTTTTCACCATAAAAAAGACAATTCTTGTCATTGTTTGAAGCATTCAAAATCCTAGTATAAAGTTAACTTGGATGCATAAACTACGTTTCCTTTCTTATTTATATGAAAATTGAAAATTTCAGTGAAAATCTATGTGCAACTATTTATTTTGTAGTGGAGCAATTTAATAAAAATTGAAATTTCTGAATTTCTATTAATTTATAATTCTATAAATTAATAGAAATTCTCTCTATTAATTTATAATTATATTCTTTTCAAGAACTGAAAAATTAGTAGATTTTTACATTTATGCAGTTTCAGTTAATATTTCTGAAGCAAATACATAGAGTTAGTGGAAATAAATTGGCTTAAAACATATTTTAGCAATTATATTTAAGCATATTTAGTGTTTAGTCTTAGCTAAAATATTAAGGACCGCATGAAGACATAACTCGAGACATGAAACACGAGAAAACTTGTTAGTGGTCCTTGATGTGCTACCATATTTATTTTTTCCATTATCGTGGCATGATTTTTTTTAACTCGCAAAGCTATTATATTAAAAAAAATTAGATTCACAAAGGAACAAAACAATTTTTAATGCTAAGAAAACTTGTGAGAATAAATGTAAACTTACAGAGGAAAAATAAATAAGAGAAAGAATGGATAATAAATTTGAAGAAAGGCTTGCGAACGAGTTGTCCTGTTTGCGTATGAGGGAAAAGCATATAGAATACAGAGTAATAGGGAAATAAGACTCCTATTTTGATTATATCCCAAAGCTGATATATAGGATTTTGTCTTCTGAATCCTGGCAGTCCATCATACCATAATGTACTCAGTAACTGCTGTACATTAGGATGAGCAATAAACTAGAAAAAACAAACAAAAACAAAATATTGTATTTGATGCGCTTATATTGAAACTTGATTTTAAAATAATAGCGAGAAAACACAAATAGAAAAACCTTCTTCTGTTTGTATTTTATGGCCATTTCCAGTCTTGCAAGAGGCATGTGTTCCCCATGTTGGTAAGGTGGACGGGTGGGATCATAATTGAGCACCATTTCTAACTCGCGAGAACTTCTTGCATGATCTAATAATGCCGTAGCAAAATCCTGGCAACGGCTTCGAAGTTTCTGAGAAGAAAAGGAAATTTTAAAAAGAAAAAAAAATGAAACAGACTGACATCCACTTAAATTCTTAAAATGTTGATTATTTAGTTATAAAAATTAAGTATGTTTCGTTAATTAATAAGTTGCAAGAAAGTTAAAAGTTTAACAAAATGCATCTTTTTAATTATTGATTGATAGGTACAATCAATAATTAAAAATTGATTGTAGGTGCAATATAATTGATTGTAGGTATAATCATAATTTTAGACATTTATTTTATGAACACACTTCCAATAACTGGAAACTTTTAAATCTTATGGAAATACTGGGCATATGCGTCATGTTAATGAATCCCTTACATGTATAAATAGTTTTAAGCATACGTATGGAAGAAAATTGTCAGTAAAATATTCTTCAGTTTTCAAATTGTCAAATAACAGAAATTTCGTGTGTTAGGTTAAATACTAAATAGGACTTAAAATCTTTTGAGGTTCGATTCATGTCGTTATACGCAATTGAAAAAAAAAAAAAAACTAGAAATTTTGGACAAAATTCTCATAAATGATATGAATATACAAACAAGTATTAAGAAAAATTTTGAGATTTTACTTGTTCCATTCATAAAATCAGCATTTTTATATCAATGATTGTCAGATAATAATTAAAAAGTGAAGTGGATACGCATGATACATTCCTGTAATTATATTGACATTGCACGCATAGAAACCACTCAAATAAAGCACAAACATTTACAAAATCTCAATTCAAAAGGTCTTGGAGGATTTTACCATTTTTTATTTTCTATAAATTATTTCTCAAACAAACATAACATTTGCTTGCTAAAAATTAAAACACGAGAAACGGAAGTGACTAAAATGCAGTTTTTATGAGACGTTTTGTCTCAAAAGTTGTGCAGCTGTTGAGATTTATTTAAGAAGCAGAGCAAAGCATTTATCTTAAATCTGTGAAACTCTGCAGCTACGAGAGAAAGATCGGATGTTTACATTTGTGCATCATTGTGTGGTAAACGGCTAAAAATCAGTTCGTTACTAAAAAAAATTTTTTTCTCTTTCCTTCATATCTGCATTAAGAATTAAAGAGTGCCATATTTTTAAGAAAACGATTAAATGTAAAGTCCCTTGGGCTATAAAACCTTGGATTTTACTTTGATTTTAATGTGTCTTTGATATTTTAAATTCAAAACATTTACTTGTACATTAACATTATTATTAATGTTTACTTGATACTTTACTTTTAAACAAATTAGAAAGTAAATTTCAATTTCTGCAACAACAATTATTGATGTCGCAATAAAAATTAAATTTGGTAGTAATGACATTCTATTTTTCAATTTTCCCAACATTAAAAAAAAGTTAAATGGAATGATTTTGTAACATCGGTAAGCAAAGATTAAATTATGAAAAGAGATTGTTATCATATTCTGATGAAGATACTTAATATTTTTTTCGTAATGATTATTTTTTAAAAAACTAATCTTAATAACAAAATTAAAGTTGCTCTTTTATCACATTTACAAATTACTTGATGTTGACGAACATCTTCTTCAATGTTAACAATGAGATTTTCTTGCTATTGCTGTTATTTTCAACTTAAATTTAAGACACAGGAAGAGACAAAAAAGACTTATGCATATAGTAAAAAAGAGATAAAGAACATTTTCAAAATTGTCAAGCAAACAATGTCAAATTTTGCAATGAAACATACATTTTATTTTAGCTATTTATCGTCACTTTTTAAGAATAGGAAAGAGAGAGAAAGATATATTAAGTAATTTGGAATCATGTAATTTTTCATATATTTTTAAATTCAATTTATGTATTTAAGAAAATAAACTGTTTATGACGAAACTTTTGAAATAAAGGCCAAGATCATTGTGTTTTTCTTTTTCGCATGTCTACAGCTACCGAAATAAAACGATTTGCATTTTCAAAAGAATTTCTCTTTTCCATTCAATCTGCACCTAAGAACGAAAGTTTAAGAAGCAAAATACACGTAATAACTTTTTTTAATCTAACATTCATCGTACTGAAGAATTTTACTTTGTTTTTATAAATATATGATACTTATAAGCATTCAAAGGGACGTACTTTCCTATGTTAATGTTTGAAAAATGAATCTACAACTTAAAAAAATATCCTTTCTATTAAATGAAATGGATGAGAGAAAAATTATTATTAATAATAATGATTTTTTGAATGAAATGAATAACCGGATTGAGAAATCAAGTTACTCAAATTAAATTTCCAGCATCTGTGCATAATTATAAGTAATTTTCAAAATTAACAGATAAAATTTAAAACTAATGGATAGTGAAATTAACACGGGGATGTATTGAGAGTTTTAAAATTGTGCACGTCTCTATTACATATAAAGAAGAGTAAATTATATTTCCAGTTTCTATCCTTTATTACAAGGGTTTTGTTGAAGATACTGATAGGAAAGATATTAGTAAAAGCCTTATTAGGAATATAGTTTTTATTTCTTATTTTTAATGTTTATTGGATTCCAGTACGAAAATGAAATGCGAAACACTCCGAAATAGTACTAATCACAATAATTCAATTATTGATTGCGTGTTTTGAAAGATCAATGCTGTTAAAGAAGGAGAGTAAGTTTACACTCGCGTAATACAAATCATATCGATTTGTTTTTGGAATCTATTCCGCATTTCGTAAAAAGGAAAGTGGAACAGTGTCAGGAAACATACAGATTGAAATTTGATGATACACGCAGTTTTGTAATACGGAGAGTGAATTTATTTTCCGTTATCGATTGCAAAACACAATTTGAATGTATTTTTTTAAAGGTTCAAGACCTCGAAAGTTCACACTAATATAGCTTAATATATGCGCGCATGAAATAAATTTGCTGCAAGAAAATTTGCAGATAATTCAGTTGCCATAGTATTAACATTATAATCAATATTTAATAAAATAAATATAATAAATATCAAATGCTAAGACTATAAAATTTTCTTGTTAATAGGATGTCTCATAAATTTACTTTTCACCATGCTAGAAATAACTTATTGGGTATGTTTACATAAAAATACAAGCTTATCAATTAAACGTCTGCAACATGGGCTTCAGTCCTCACGGAGTTCTTTCAAAGAACATTTAGTTGGGGTCATAGTTTCTTTTAGAACTTTTTTGCCCACACTATTCAATACGGCTAGATAAAAGAAACATTTGTAGCATGTTACTCTTCATTGCTTAAAAAAAGTAATTGCTCTAAAAATATTGCATAGGATATTTGTACCGTTAATGGGAGTGTTATTACGATTGTCCTTAATGGGTTCAAGAGCTGACAATTTTGGTTTGCAAACCATAGAGTCGTCCAGTAGCATGGATATGGTTCTAATCAAGACCATGTTCTCCGAAAACCATGGATATATATAGAAAAGTTGTCCCATTAACATTCCCAAACAAATGGTACATAATAACCTGATCAGGATGTGATACGTCTTTCGACATGAAATTTCGACTTTGCACCTACTGACGATGATTAATCTGATGAATTAAGTCCTTACCAATTATCAGCGACATGAAAGAGATCCTTTCTTAAAGAAACTTATCGTTTGAGATGAGATGGATTTTTTAAAATCGAAATGTACTTCGAAACTACACATATTCCAACGAATTAGTGTTCTAGTAAGGACAATAGAGCTTTAATTACCGTGGACCACAAGATAAAAAATTATTTTATTCATTTGATGAGATTGGGAAAATTTAGGGCATTACAAGAAGATGAAACATCAATTCTACCAAATAATGCAATCAGTTTGATAAAATGAAAAACACTATAGCTGTAAAACTCCCAGAAATTTTGTACCAACGAGACGTCGTTTTTCATCATGACAAAGCAAAATCGAATGTTGCACTGGCCATAAAAAAGCTATTACAGTTGAATTGTGACATTCCTCTGCCTCTTCCGAACTCCTCAGATCTTAACCTTTTTTATTTTTATTTTTAATTTATTAAATTAAATTAAATTTAATTTTTAATTTATTAAAAATTTAATTTAAAATTCTTTAAATTTTAATTTATTAAAATATGTCGCGCCCGTATACAGACATACAATCTTTGTAGTTTTAACTAATTAAAAACTGCGGCATTGGTTATCCCAGAAACTTTTTTGCATACTCTCTAATAAATTATTAACCGCATGCTATTGATGAAATATATTTACAAAAGAGCTTAGTAGCGTGAGATTTTTGGTGACTTTTTTCTTTGACAATTCGACGTTTTGATACGGTTTATACACAAATATCAGAAAACCGCGAATGTATTTTGTAAGCCTTTTTACCCCATCAATTAAACCCAAAATTTGCCACGAAAGGACAATTTAAGTCGCAGGATGTCATACCAAATTACAAGTCTTTAATTCCTTACGTTTTTGAGTTGCCACATTTACATGCTTGTGAAAGCCCAGATCATAGAGAATCAACCCTTTGACAAATATGGTTTAGTATTTGATATAAATATTATTTTTAGGTAAGTTTTTAACGACTTAAGAAAATTTCTTTTACTTAAGTCGTTTATTCTTTTATATTATCGCGTTTATATGCAAGCAAAACTAATTCCAAGAGACGATCAACCCTTTGGCAGGTTTGGTACCAATTTTGATGTTTATATAATCTTTGGATGTTAAATCTGTATGCCACATTTTATCCCTCTAGTCTCTTTCTTTTTATAGTTATCGTTTTAACATATATTCGAATAAACGTACAGACTTCTTGTGACGGAATTTCGTTCAAAATTTGATAGAAATTCTCAAATTTAGTGTAAAGGCCATACACCAAATCATTCATCTAGCTCAAAGTGCTTCTGAATGATCTTGTTCCCAAATAGATAGGTATACAAGGAAAATTCTAAAAATGAGTTTCTGAGACTTATGGAGGTTTGAAACTTGGTCATTCGTCAAAATCTGGACTTTGAATCTTTTTAACGAATGCAATTCCTTCTTTTTGCATACTTCGTATAGAAGATAGTAAAAAGTATGTTATTGTAGATAATTTAGTCACATTTTAATAATCATCATTTGAATGTCATCACTTTATTACATTTGTTTACACGCCTGCTTTTTCTGTCTATATTTTGTGAGCAGTAGTCAGTACAGTGAAATTTCTTCTAACGACCAGTATTTTTTTTGTGTCACGAAATTTTCAACCCGTAGACCTAATGTTAAAATAACCCTTAGTAACGGCTACCCAACTCCTTCTGAACGGCCGCCACGTGGACCTGTCTCATTTTTCAGGAAAATTTAACCACTTCTTGTTGCTAATTAAGAGCCGGAAGATTCAATGTCAAGTTTAAAAAAAGGTTAAAGGTATTTTGCATTTCTTGCTTAACATCACTTTTCGATGAGTGTGTGGTAACTTCAGCTCATGTGAAAGCTGACAGGAGCATCTTCCACAGCATTTAGCTGCATATGATGACAAGAGCATATTCTACATGGACGAAACGGCACTCTGTTTTCGTGCTTTCTAAAAAATTCTGAGGAAGTTACTCAACGTTAATTTTTGTGTGAGCTCAACTGAAGAGAAAGAGAATTTAAAAATGCCAAAGACTAAAGTGTTTCAAAGGAATAGATTTAAACCTTCTGGATGTGTGCTGGTACGGGAACGAAATAGCATGAATGATATCCATTTTTGAAGAATGTCTGGTAAACTCCCCCCCCCCAACAAAAAAAAACGCTGAGGAGTTAAGCTAGGAAAATTCTTGTCTTGAACAATGTGGCGTATCATACACACGGAGCTTGGTTCACAAATGTCAAACTGTTATTTCTACCTCCAAATACAACATCTAAACTTCAGTCATGTTATAAAATGTTCCGAGATGGAATATAGACAATGCGCTCCGTGATATTTCATGGATGCATGCGAAAGTACTAGTGTACTTCCAAGGAAACTTTTTGCCAGAGATGCTTAAGTGGGTTAAAACCTTCTGGGAAAAAATAAACCAAGAAATTATCATTAAATATCTTAATAGCTGTGGAATCAGTAGCAGAAAATTCGAAACACCTTTAGATATATTTGATGAATCGACAGCGGAAGATCAATAGAAGATCTCTTGAAAATTGCTGGAATAGAGAAGGATTCCGAATCCTTCCATCACGAAGCAGTAGTGGAGTGCTTTGATTCAAATTCTGATTGGAAGGAACGCCTTTTGATAGACAATTTTATAGATGATAAGCTTCTTTACATACCTTTAAATGAAATCTAAAATTAATTTAAATTAACTAAAGAGTATTTTGTATGTTTAAACGTTTTTACAAATGAATTTATTGTGTCTTTCAGGCGCTGATTTTGTCTGTGGAGAGGAATTTTCCGATACGATTTTAAATCATAACCCAGTTACACTTTTAACTCAAGCGAATTTGAGGGAAAGAGGCGAAATCATCGGAAATTCCGATGTAATAACAAATGAATGGTTTAGAGATTTAATTTTTGAAGTAAAAGACGAGCTTGAAAAGTGATTGTTTCTGAGAAGCATAAAAATTTAAGATAGAGTTAAGTTATATCATTTTTCAATGAAATATCAAAAGAAAATTAATTAAATACTGTTTTTGCTTTAGATAAGTTTTAAACTTCATTTCAAATATGTAAATATGTCCTGTTTATACTGTGTATTATATCAATTATCTTGTAAAGAAAACTCTTCAAAGCGGCCCCCTTTGAACGTTCTAATTTTCTCGGAATGGAGAAGGGCCGCTCAGAGAGTTTTCATTGTATTTCATCGTCAAAAATGTCAGAACTATTGAAAATTGATGCTTACAATATAATCTTGCTTGAATTCATTTTCTGCTATACTTAGTCTTCTTAACTCCCAAGAAAGCTCAAATGCAGTAAGAATCGGATCAATGGAAGACAAACATATCAAAGAGGGAGAAGACAAGGCACGATAGGCATTTATTCGGGATCTCGAATGGCATAAACAATCTTCTTCCATGGCTTGCACACAATCTCGACAACGGCAGCGAACATCGTGAGGCATCGGTAAGGTAGCTCCTCTGTCAAGTAAGATCTTCAAAATCTCGTAGTTGTCCTTGTGAGCTGCCAATATTAGAGGTGTTATCTCTGCAGTAAAGGTCGAAATGTCTCTATCCACTCTTTCCCAGCTCTGCAAATATAATACTTTTGTTTTAATGGCACTGGAATGCATATTAAAAATATTTAACAACAATAAAAAAACATTTCTTCTCTAAACAAACTTCGTTGCTTGTTAAATTTTCACAAGATAATCTACACCTTGATTCAAACTTAACTAGTAATACTGATTGATGCATTTTTAGTAAAGATATTTGCTTTATGAATGCTTTTATGTTGAATTATGAAATTTGACGTTTTTGCGGTATATCCTAAGATCTGTATTCAAGCATTCCTATAGTGATGCTCAAAATTAGGAAAAATTCTAGATCACAGTAAAAAAATTTTTTATATGAATTGAAATTTCACAAGAGTTGCTATTCAAGAAAAAATATATTATACAAAAATACCGATCAATCGTGTATCTCATGCTCAACTTCGGAAAAAGAGTTATGTCTTAGCTTACATTAATTTAATTTGTTATATTAATATCTGGTTTGCGGTAACATGAGAATTATTTTAGGACTGGATACGTAATTTTGAACCACAGCCAAACCTCTTCTCAGATCTTTCCCACCACACGAACAGCATGGCATTTGACCTACGTGATATTTAAAGTGAATCAGTCCCCTTCTCTTTACACAACGAATCTTTTGTGAAACTAGGTTTCGGGACTAAAACCGAGGCCTTACTGTTAAGACACCGCTACCACAAAAATGTGTTTTGGATTGCTTGTGTTCACGAGCCTAAAGATGACCACTACTGTTGTATTTTTAAAATTTTTTATCTAAAAACTGCGTTTAATAATAAATATATGAATAAAATTGTGTATTAAGCTGTCAGAAATTCAGCAAAATGGCTACATTCTTTCAGCTCTGAACTCTGAGTGGGTGAAAAATAAACTACCAAAAAGAACTCATTGTCATTAAATCTCCGAATAGTTGTGAATAATCATTAAAAATATTAAAAATAATTAAATAATTAAGTTATTTATTTTTTCTGTGCTAAATATCTAATATTTGCATCTAAATATTTGCTTCAGATAAAAGTAAATAATTTTTCATAAAGAATTAAGCGTGAATATTTTAGCACGGTTTTTAAAAAATAAGCACTATGAAATTTAAAGAAACTAATCTAACAACTTTTATAGTAATAAGAAATTGATTTTTTTAAAATATTAATTAAAATGCTATATGCATATTTTGATGTATAAAAATGTAAAGATTTATTTGAAGCTAACATATCTGGATGTAAATCGATTTTTATGTGGCATATTTTTAATTTTTAAAAACATCTTTCGCTTTATTTAATGTTAAAAACCATATTTAAGTTAAATTTACCGAATATATTTTCTTAAAGTAAAATTAGCCAAATAGAGCCATTTTAACAAGTTTCTATAAATCATCGAATTATGACTTGTTCACAGTAGAAGCCGTTTCCATGTAAATAAAAAATATTTTATATGCAAAATAACCCTCTAAAGCCTTAAGAGTAACTTACATGGGGTTCCCCTTCTTTATGAATCATTTCTTCATGTTCTAACAACAGGTCAACAGCTTCCACATACTCCGCATTAATTGCGTGCAGGAGAGCATCTCGACTTTCGATCCCATTCTCAAGCAAAAGCTCAAGCATGTCTAAATTCTCGTTATCAATAGCCATCAAAGTAGCTGAGCGTCCCACTGGATCCTTACAGTTGACATCGAGCCTGAGAGCTGGGTTTCTTTTGACCATTTCTAACATTCTACAGAAATTAAAGAGCATTGTAAGTAATAATAATTCTTGTTTTAAAACAGCATACAAATGTAAAATGTGGAAATTAGAAGATTCATTTCCAAAATAATACATAATTGGATTATGAGATGGTCCGACCTCAGTACTTCCTAAACAACGTATTGTAATAATTACAGCAAGGAAATCAGGAAACTAATATAATCAATGTTCAAACTTTATTAGTATAAATAAACAAATAATTTATAATTAAAAAAAATCACTAAATTGTGTTGAATTTTTAAGTCATTTATTTAATTGCAACTAATTAATATTTTTTTTTCTTATTTTGAATGAATTTTCAGATCAAATTTTGCACAACATTTTTCTTTTTTTTAAAAAAAGATTGAACTTTAGATGGAATTTTATTCAAATCTCACTTTTTAATTGGAAATGAATCCAAATAATTTGTTATCGGGGAATAGTGAATAAATTTAATAAAAGTTGTTTTTAAAAATATTTTTTTCTTTAATATAAGTGTCTATTTTAATAAAAGAATTTTATTACGTTTTACCTCTTAATCTTTAATTTGTAATTCAGTATTATAGACATTATGAAACTTGAAATTATTTTTGCTTCAAATTCACTACCAGGTTTTCAGGTCATTTTAATTGCATTCATGTCTCGTTTTAAAGCTTTACTAGGATTATTTTGGAATGGATCTCATAATTTTGAACAGCTATCAGACGCAGAGGGTGGCATCTACTTCTTCCCAAAAGTCCGTAACGTAATAGACAGGGGCTATTCGGTTCCGGTACATTTAAAATACCCCAGACCTGTTCATATGGCGGTATTTCAATGGAATTGGATAGCGAACTTAAAACCTTTCTGACATAAAGCCGAGAACTTACTACGAGGCCACACTTGTCCTTTATTATCAGGAAGTGACATTTCGAAACCAAAATTAAATGCTGATTAATTAACTGATGATACCTGCACTGTATCTCACCGGGGCCGAAACTTGGTGAATCATCTGATATATAGTAAAAGAAAAAAGAAAGTATTCCAAAATCGATGCCGGCCGTCATTGCTATTTGATTCCTTGACTTAGATCTTGATTTCTCTGTCGGTTTTGATAGACTGGTTTATCAACGGCACAAACATTTCAACAACATTGATGTCTATATTCAAAAGTAATATGTACTATTATCATTCTACTTTTCCCATTTCTTTATTTTCGTGAATAAATCGTTTCCTTCAGAAGACTTGCTACTGTATTTTTTGAAGTAACCTCACATTAACTATGGAGCATTAGTACCATCAATTAACTAAGCAGATCATTACACTGTATTTCAGAAAAAAATTCCAAGTACTAGCCATGTAAAAGAATATAAATCTGCATTAGTATCAATATTCGCATATGTATTATATATAGAGTAGATAATTTGCTTTATTTTATAAAAAAATAAATAAATCGCAATCTTGCATTTGTAAATATATTTGAAGAAACTTGATAACTCACCTGGTTACTCTGACAATATCTCCTCTTTCCACCGCCAGCAGATATTGTTTCTCGATTGGTTCCAGCCTTCGTAAGGAAGGATGCTGGCTGTACATGACGTTTGATGACCATTCTTTGTAGTCTTTATCATTTAGTCTAGCCATGTTGGATGTTATCTCTGCACAAATTAAAAACAGTTTTCGTAAATAATGAAAAATATTTTGAAATAAGTGATTAATTTGAAACAAGTAATTAGGAAATTCAGTGAGTGAGTAAGAAAGCTTTGAAGATTAATATCACAAAAGTGCTATATCATTGCTCTAAAAGTATAGGAAATTACTGAATATAGGGTTCAAAAAATTAAAATAATTTGTTTGTTACATAAACTTAAACATTAAATTTCATATTAAAATCTGAGTTTCGCAGTAAGCATTGTTAAAAATGGCGAGTTAAGAGTGTATGGTATTAAAAATTTCACTCAGGCTAGAAGATAACGGAAAATACGGCTTAATGCCGCAGGAACTTTTGCACACATATTCTCTAACAACAAACGATAAAAGAAAAAGGAGGGTAGTGGGGTAGGTAAGTGATCCCATTACAAAACGAGATAAATCGATTAAGTAAATCCATTAAAAATATCAATCATGATAAAAAAGCTTGATAAAGATTGTAAGTGAAATTAAATTTGCTTTCTATGTATTTTTGGAAGGTAACATGTTTTTATTAAAATTAATATAATTCTTCGCAATAGCTGAACTTTTATCAATCATGTAGAAACTACGTTTTTACTTGGATTTGAATTTTTTATGTGGTTAATGTAGGAAAGGGAGCTGGTTTTAGGTAAATAAATTCTGGAATCATCTATTATTTCAGAAATATCATATCCTATGCATTGACAGCTTATTAGCTTAAAAATTAGCCCAGCTGTAAAAAATATTTATCAAGAGATTACAATTTTTCTAAATGTTACTTTACTCTTACATAACTATTTTTTTTTATTTTAAAAACCAGATATGAAGTGTGTCACATTTTAAAACATATTAAGTACTTAGCACGTGATTTAAATTTCTTGTAGTTTTATCAATAGAAAATTATGTTAAAACTACCAAAAATAGATATAGATTTTTACCAGAGGTTAACCAGCCAGTTTGACAGGTCCCGTAGTTCTAGAGTTAAAGAGCTGATTCAATGTGTAAAAATAAAAATATCAGCCCATATCTTACATAAAAACTTCCACTTCCTCCCATAGAGCTCGATAATGCTAGTCAAAAAATGACTATAAAAAATGTACAATAAACGATCTGTAACATAAAAAGATTTTTATAGGTTCAGATTTACACATGTAATAATTTACGCTAATTGATCCCTTCTTTTAAAATTTTTCATCTGAATAGTATTTTAGATTATTATTTATGTATCTTTTTTTTGAAGAGTATCCTTTAATAATAAAAAATGAATGTTTTAAGCAGAAACAGCTTTGCTTTTTAGGTCAAAGACCAAACCTACCAGCAATTATAATTAGAAATTGTATCTGAAAATTCATGTTTACAACATTGCTAATATGACCGTTAAAAAGATTTCGCCTCTGTAGTTTTCTTAAGGCAGCAGCTGAGTTGACTTAATAATAAAATTCAAATCTGCATAAATCGGTCAGTTTTTTTTCAATGTTATAAATGTGTATAGCGAATAAAACCCTGAAACGGAAAAAAATTTAGATTTCTTAATTTTTTTTTCAACAATGCATTTATAAACACAAATAGCATAAACATATTTAATTGTCTTCAAAATATTTTTCTATTGGGAATATTTGTCTGCCTCTAATATTTTAGAAATTAGCCCCACAGAGTGGGTAAACTTTATATTAATTATACGCCATTGTTTTATATTTCTATTTTATTAATTTTTTTAATTAGCCATCAAAATTAACATTCTTAGAGAAAATAATAGCAGAGAACCATGACTCGCTTTTTGATTAATTATATTGTTTCCTGTATATACAATTAAATGAAAAGGAACGAAACGACATTGTGAATATAAATGAAGACTTTATTCAAAGTATACACCATAGACCCAAGCAAAACAATCCCATTGATTAACGAGTCGAAGGATTCCTCGTTTCCAGAATTCCTGTGGCCGTGACAAGACCTAGTCCTTTTATTCTAATTAGATTCTTTAAACCTTTTAGAGAAATTTTTTTGCTTTTTTTTGCTTGTTTTGTGGGCATTTAATACGGGTATATTTAGTTTTGTTTTGAGTCTATGTTGTTTTGTTACGTTTGATTTTAACATTTTGTGTTTTAATGTTTTTGTATTTCTGTGGTATTGATTATCTCCAAGACCTCATTTTTCCTGGATTTCTTTATATTTAAACTTTTTTTATTTGTTTTGTTTGTTAGTTTTGGTTTCGTTTTGCGTGATTTTTTCTGGTTGCTTTTTAATTAATATATTCTTTTTTTCTTGGGATTTTTGGGTCACGGGAAATCAATTTTTGACTTATTGTCAGATTTCTCACCGAAAAAATCCCTTTTTGAATCCCTGCCTGAGGGTGACCCTTGAAAAAGTCTTCAGGCCGGATTCATTGTATTATTATTATCTCTACTTTTTTGTTAAAATTTTTACCAATTTTTTTCATTTCATCTGTGTCCTAGTTGTAGCAGCATTGGCGCTCTCTAGATACAATGTTCTTTTAAATATTTCTATTTTTAGATATTACTGTTTGGGTAAATTTATATTTTTTGCTAATTGTTTTCCTTCACATCATCCTTCAGTTCGCCGTCCAAGTTGAAGCGCTTCCCTTTCAGATATTTTTGCAAAGGAACAAACACATTAAAATCGCAGGGTGACATGTCCGGGCTGTAGAGTGGAGGTTCAAGCTGCTCACACTTGAACTTGGCCAGTTCCAAGTGTGTGATCCTGCAGCCTTGTGCACACGTGTTATCATGAAGGAGGCCCACATCCTCCTTGAGTAGCCCCAGTCTTTTGTTCTTGATACACCTGAGTAGACCGGAGTGTCTTACAGTACGTTAATAGTTCTGAAAGGGAAACGCTTCAACTCGGGTGGATTATTTGCTAATATTTTTCAATGTTCGGGTTTATACCGAAGGATACCCATGAAAGCTGATCTGGTAAACTTTAAATTCGTTAATCAATGGGATTGTTATGCTCAGGCCAATGGTGCATACTTTGAATCAAGTCTTCATTTATAGCCACAGTGTCATTTCGTACCTTTTCATTTATCCCTCGTATAAAGGCACTGAATAAGAGAAAATTTATAAATGAATATATGTACATAAATTAAATTAGGAAAGGAATCCTGTTTAACCTGTAGGGAAATTCTGCAGGCAGAATAATAAATAGTTTGAAATATTAGAAATTTGCCTTTAGATAAAAAGATAACAAACCACCAAATTTTGCGAATTTTCGGGGATGAGCTAAATTTTCAACATTTGTAACATAAAAATTCATTGACCCAAATGTGGATTTTAATTCCTATGTGTAATTGTTTCTGAGGCTAATTGTATAAGATTTAAACGCTGGAATTCAAATCCTTTATCCAGATTTGTTGCTAAAAGCTTCTAAGTCATTAATTTTTGACCCTAAATGTCAAAGTGATAAAACATTTATATAAATATAAACAGCTTTAAAATGCTACATGCGAGTTTCTTTTCTTCGAAATGAAATGGAAGGAGAAAAATTTCCCAATATCATTGAAAAAACTGTCATCTTCAGAAGTTTATTATTTTTTAATGATAAGCTATTGAATACATTGCAGTGCTTTCCCTATCATTCGATAACAACAGAATTATGTCCTTTTCAGATCCGAAATTTTGATGGGAAATAAAATGTATATTTCAAAAATGTTGGCTTAGAGAAAGTTATAAATTTTTACTTCATATTGATTAGAAGTTGCCTAATATAACCCCTTAAATATATTATATTTAGTATCTAATTAGATGCCATCTTCCATTTTGAGAATGTGCCGCCATGTAATAAAATAAAATAAATCATAGGTTTTTGTAGATTGTGTATAATTTGTCTTTCAAATTTTAGTATTTTAGAACAATTTACTTTCAGCGTATAGATTTTACAAGGGATGTTTCGGTTTCTGTATGACGCACGTGCACGACGTTTAAGGGGTTAATCAATTCTTAGTTAAAGTCTTCTTATTGAGTATTCGTTCACGAATAATAATCTTAGGACCTTGTAATACCGAAGACTTCATTAATGATAGTTAATTTGTGGCATAAGAAAGAAAATATTTCACAATATGATTCAAAACATTTTGAGTGGCGTGTTTAATTATGGGGTTTGTGAAACAGATGCCCACAAAACGAAAATGAGGTGCACGAAATTCAAAATATTAGAAACAGATACGTATAATTTTCTATGATGCATTTTTGAATATTTACCTTATACTGGGATTACTGGGTGCGATTTAAATAAGTGTGTCAGTTTGGGTGCATTGAAATACTCTTTTCTGATACAGATGAACGTCTTTCAGAAACTCTTGTTAAAGTTCCTAAAATTATTGGATTCCTTTTTGTTTATGGTCATTAATTTAATCTCTGATCACCCTTTGCTAATATTTTTCAATGTTCAGGTTTCTACCGAAGGACAGCCATGAAAGCTGGTCTGGTGAACTTAAAATTCCTCGAGGTCAAATGGCCTCCCTCTGGAGACTGCCAACTCAGATGTCTTCGTCATCAAATCAAAGCTCAAAATTACGAGGTCTGTCCCAAAATATTCATGGTGTTGCTTCATAACGGAATATCATTATAACTAATCTAAAACAATCTTATTTCAGTTCTGAGTTATTTTATCAATATTGTAGAAGAATCATTCTTGTCTAAATCATTGTTTTTAAGAATGGTTTAAATGAACTAATTCTAAGTTTTAGTTTAACTAGGGAAAAAACGTCATTATTATAATAAAGATATTTAAATATAAAAATGCCAGATATTTCTAGATTTTTATATGAATTGAAATTAGTTTATGCACTGTATATAGCCGGCTTTCTGGCACAGAGGTAGGTAGCACGTCTTCCTCGTGTTCTTGGAGTCCCGGGTTCGAGTCCCGACTCGGGCATGGTTGCTCTTCTGTGTGCTATCTGTGAGATGTGTGAATGTGCCCTCCTGTAAAAAGGGGCCGTGCAAGCAAATGTGGTGAGAGTGTAGCTAATTCGAGTAGTTGGCGCTACTTCAAAAACAAGAGACGCCTCTTTCGGCTTAAATCTGCTGTTACATGAGCGGGGGGCTTGTCCAAAAGCAAGTGCCATTAGTAACAACAAAAAGTATGCTAGTTTCTAGTACTGAGAATTTTAACATAATGCACGTCTCATTTAGAATTCCCACAAGTTTGCTGCCGAGGAAAATTCACTCTCTTTTTCACCTAATACGAAGGATATACCTATAAAATGTCGTGACTTGCTGTTTCAAAAAATATATAGCATAATAGATTACCCTGGCGACCAACAAAATAGAGACCGAAGTCATGTACAGATTGATGGCAGGTCGGGGTAGGAATGACAGTAAGCAGGAAGTGATATGTATGCTTCTGTTTGCAGATATGACTGCAGTCTTTAATCATGATGAAGCAAGTTGATAAAATCAAAATTACAACACTATTCAACTGCTTCAAATAATAATTCCCAGCTGTTTCAAATGATCAGAAAACTTTTTTTAGTTTCATTATTTATCCTATTTTGAAGCAATATCAGGGATATTAGGGAACAGACCTCATAATTCTGAACTGCGGTTAGATGATGAACATGACACCAGAGTTGGTGCCCCCTTCCAATCTGCCGTGCTTTGCCGATAATGTTTGGTTCCGAAAGCTTTAACCATCACGAGACCCATTTACACTGTTTTTTTTGGTGGAATTTGATTCCACGCCATTTATTCTTCGATCCCAGAGCCGAAATCTTACCACCAGGTCACTTCGGCACTCTTTATCTGAAAAGAAAGAGTAAACAACAGGAGTCTGGAAATTTTCCGAATTTTGAATCCGACTTTAGAAGAATTAACATTTAATATACTTTATTGATTAAAAATGAAGACTAAAAATATATTAAATACATGATTTCTTTTACAAAGATAAAAAAAAAATATTTGCATTTAAAAATTTTACATAAAAAGTCCCATCAGTTTTTAAAATCCCTTTCTAGCTCTAGTTTAAACTATACCAAGAATACAATGGAGTCAACGAAAGGAATAAGAAAGTAAAAAAAAGCCCGAGTAAATGAGCAAAAGTTCCGGTTGAGCAACTTTTGCTCATTTACTCATTTGCTCATTTACATTATTAATTTCAAAATAATAATAATATTAAAAACATAAATCATTTTTTAAAGCTAAATTTGTTAGCTAAATATCAATGGCGCATTAATGAATATACGTCACTGAATAGAACAAAATAAAATTCAAAAACTGTTTGCAGATGTGTGATTAAAGAGTTAAACCAAATAAACATATTCTCATAAAATTCCCCTTGTTGAACCTTAATAATTTGGTGGCTATATCTGAATCTTGTATTTGAATTCCATTTCCATCAAAGACAAACCACCTATAGGTGGCTGTTAAATGTAAAATCTTTGACTGCTTGAAAATCCTTATACTGATATGAAACGGAAGTTTGGAAGCTAATATGGGAGCTTGGAAATTGCTTTTACAACCAATTCATGGTTAAAAATCAACATAAGTACGTTCGTAGTACCTATCGTGTAGCTTCATAAAGAACTATAAACATCTTTCTATATCTGCATTTAAATTAAAGATGAATGTACGTATGTGTATGGTGGCACTTTATAGGCTAGGCCATTTGACTTACAGCTACCAAATTTGGTACATAAATATATTGAAAGGCGAGAATGTGCACCACCGAGCGTTTAAAAAAATTGAATCAACATTTCAATTAATTATTATGGTAAATTTTGATCTTTTCTGTCTATAAATTACGAAAATATTACAGCACAAAACTGATTTATCCATTATATGAAATTCCGAAAAATAATCTTTTCGATTACGTTAATGTTTTAACTTATAAATTAAAATTTCTATTTTTAATGAATTAAAAAAATATTTTTATCATATTTACCAACGATTTATTTTGCACAAAATGAAAATAAATCTAACCAGCACGAGCTCATTATGAGAGTGGGGGGGGGGGTATCTTTTATCAGTGAGTGGCAATCACGTTGGCAAAAACTCAAAATAAAATATTAAGTTAATTCTTACAGCAAACTAAACCTATGAAAGCGTTATGTTCAGAATTTATTGATTCAGTTATGTTTTTATGAAATTGGAATAAATATGAAATCCCATAATTTATTAAAAAAATGAACACGAAAAAATGTTCCTCGTGAAGTTTTAAAATAGCTATATTACTAATTCAGTCATTTAGTTTTATTTAAGACGGAATTAGTTCACTATGCACATGATATCTACTCTAATTAGAGCCCAACAGTTTATTTCTAAGTCATTAATTAGCATGCGTAATGAAATTGTTTAAATATAATTAACTATATGAATCAATAAATTTTCTGATAAATTGCAAATTTTAAATTTTTATACAGATCCTCTGTTTAATGAGTCATATTTAATAAAATATTCTTGAGACAGTAATATTAAAAAAAATTCCACTCTTTTGCAATGAAAACTGAGATGTGAAAATTTAAATGTTTCCATTCTATACTAGCGTGCGATTTTAGACCTCTCCATAGACCGTCTTCAAGAAAATACGCCAATCAGCGCTTGAATTTTTCCCAAGACTGATTGTCTAAAATAATGGATTGTCGATTTTCCTAAAATAATGATGTTCAAAGCTTTATACCTCGGTCACCATTGATCGTAGAAAATTGAAATTTTAGATTCCCTAGAAAAGTTTACTGAATAAGATTTAGAGGAGTGAAAGACTACAAAATTCAGGCTTCATAAATGTTTTTAGAAATTGTGTTATAACTCATGTCAGTTAACAAGCTCTCTGACAATTGTGTAGTAGCGATTTAAACTCAGTGAGCCTCTCTCTCTCTCTCTCAGTAGAGCCAACTAGGACCAAGAGAACGACTTAGCTACTTTACGTGTCACATTCGCTTGCAGAACCCTGTGTACCGGGGGAAGTACATTCACGTATCTCACAAACAGAACACAGAAGAAGGACAAGACCCGAACCGGGACTCGAACCCTGGACCTAAGTCCAGATCACGGGGAAGGCGAACTATCCCTACGCCATGATGCGGCCGTTTTTAGAAGTACATTTATTGATTGAAATGAAATATGATTTACTGCATTTAAATCTTTCTGAAGGTAAAACTAAATGTTATGATGAGCCAGATAAATGTTAATTGAATAAGTTTTTTAAATATTATTTAAATTATATAT
>JAOUZG010008446.1:4664129-4769267 GCA_026289955.1 Argiope argentata
CCCATCTGTACCTTTAAGAAAAATGTATCCCCATCTGTACCTTTAAGGAATAATATTTTATAAGGAATAAATAATAAATGTTCAATGAGAATACTTTATCAAGAGATATAGAAGTCAATTTTTATATGCTTTTTTTATAGAACAGCATTCATATTTCATTCTACCGGGTGTCCAAAAAGTTCCGTACTGATGATTTGTGAATTTATTTTACAAAAACAACAGGTTTTAAAAGAATTATTTTTATGCCAAAGATAAAAAGCACTTTTAACATAACTAAGGAAAAAATACTGAACTTACATTTATAATAAATGTTCAAAATGTCCACCCCTTTCTTGGAAACAAAGCTGAACTCGTTTGCGCATGTTTTTCGAAACGCGTTTTAACATGCTAGGAGTGATTTCTTGTATCCTTTGGGTAATTGCGATTTTCAAATCATCTCTTGTTTGAGGATCACCTGCATAAACTTTGTCCTTTAAATATCCCTACAGAAAAAAGTCCGGGATGGACAGATCAGGTGATCGAGGCGGTCAAAAAATTTCTGAGATAAGTCGATCGCCGAAAAAAGCTTCAAGCATGTCTATAATTTCATTACTCGTATTACAAAATTTAATATACTTGAAAAAAATCATGGACAAGGATTTTTTAAATTTGGAGTACGGGAACTTTTTGGACACCCTGTATTTTTTAATAATGCTTATGGCACACTTTCTCGTTCTGAAATACTCAGGAATTTAAAAAAATCATAAATGAATCCGTTTGTAGAGAAATGGTATATAATTATTCCGTAATTGATTACATACAAGTGTTAATAGATAATCTGCAATTCTGAAAAAATAATTTATGGACATTTTTCACAGTTTTGAAAGAAATAAAGCAAGGTAAAAAGCTAAACAGGCCTGCATTATCTACTTGTATTGCTTACAAACATTTTTTAATACGTTTTTGAAAGCATTTGATTCTTTCTTTTACATATTACAAAAACTAAGCAAAAATTAGTAAACAAATATTTCGTTTTGAGAATTCTTGATGTAAATATTTTAATGTTTTTAGATTGCATTTTCTGTGAGTTGCGAGAAGAGAAAATCGTTGAAAAATGCTTTCTATAGGAACGGCCAAATTTGACTAGCAGTTACTGCTTGTACAGTAGATATTAAATAAGAAAAAAAATTCCAAAACTCACATTTTCAATTAAATGCTTTAGAAATTATTATCCATCGAAAATATTTCATTTTCTTTTTATGTCTTTTTTTACTTATGATGATATTAATCAAACCGAAAAAGATACTTAAGTTTTAATAGAAAATAAACCTTATAAAGCTACATTAAAATAGTTCACAAAATTATTTGAAAATGTGACAAAGGATAAATATAAAATTTATTAAAAATAAATTCTCATTTCAAAGAGGTATGTTTAACGAGGTGTTGATTCTTCGAAGGTAGAGCATGGAACTGTTTAATTTTATAAATTTCAATGTTGTTACATGTACTGAATTTTAGTGATTTATTTTCTATCACAATTTTAAAAATAATAAAATGTAGAAATTTCATCAAAATAAAATAATTTTATACGTTGTTTCATTCATGTATTATTATGCTCAGAATATTTTAAAATTTTCCATTTTCTGCCAAATTGTCGAAATTCTGTGTACGTGAGTAAAATGTATTTAAGAAGTTAAACTGGTGTTACAAATTTTCATAAGAGTATATTTTTGCCTTGAATAATTTAATGGATTGATGAAGGGACGCTAGTGCATGTTTTGATGGATATGACTCAAGTGAAAACTTTCAAGGTCCCATTAGTTCATATTCTTATGCAACTATGATTGCATATACTGGCTGCTTTTAAAAAGGAACATCATCCTGTTCGACATTTCTAAATTAATGAGGAAATTGAACTATTTGGAAATGTATGAATTATTTAGGAGTGAATAGTTCAACTGCTCCAAACAAGGTAGGCGTGATATTTTTCCTACATTTTTAACTTTCTTAATAAGCACGATTCTTGAAGACTTTGTAATTTATAATGGGTTATTTTATTTAATTCTTTCATTAAATTTTAATTCCGATTGAATGTGTATTAGTTCGGTTTTAATACATTAAAATAAGGCGGTATTCCATTAATCGCTACCTCACTTAAATATACTAAGTCTAGTTCAGTAAAAATGCTAGATTCTTTGCTAGACTATTCTTCTATAGACTCTCTGCTAATTTTGACCATTATTCTCGAAAAATAATGAGAAATTTTGAAATATTTGAAAATTTATATATAGAGAAACATAAACAAAAATTGTTGAAGATTTTTCTTTATCTGATTTTATCGTTGTTTATGATTTAGAAGTAACTGAGAGCGACAAGATTGTGAGCTTGGTGCGATAAGATTGTTAAAGCCCTAATCAATTAAATGAATTCCAGAACTCATTTAATATCAGTTTTTTTTATCGGAACCTGAACTTTTGTCTCCTCAAAAGATTTCGCAAACTGAAACAGAAAGCTCATCTTGTTATGTTGGTAATAATTCTCTCTTCCCCCTCCACGTTACCTCAAACAGAAACAAATATAAATAACAGTCTGGCATTAATTACTGGCACCAACAAGGAATCACTCGAAAATTATCCTTCGAATAACCAAACAATGTCTGAAATAAATCTTCAGTTTTGCTTTTTATTATGCTATTTCTATGGTAGTTATAGAAACTTCACAAGAAATGATTCATATTCTATTAAAAGTCTTTATTTAATGATTTTGAAGAGAATTTTTCACTTTTCCTTTCTTTAAGCCAACAACAAAAAATAATCTTTGCAGAGGTTAGTTTCCGGTGCAGCTAAATCTTTTTTATTTTCTCATACAAATCTAAATTCGTATAATGCTTTTAAAACTGCATATCATTTAACACATTTTCCGTTAAAGTAACTTCTTCTTAAGTACATAAAAAACTAGAAAGATGCAAAATGCGCTCGAACGAAACTTTTATGCAGTTTTTTTATTTCCATGCGTTAAATTGCGAATCAGTCTGAAACCATTATCGATAAATGTTCTGTTATTCAAAACATGAGATAATGGGCTCTTCGTCTGATAAAATTATTCTTTAGCGTGCAAAATGTTACTCAGAATTTAAAGAAAAATTATGTATTTTCGAAACTGCCGTTAAGTGCAGTGAACTCGAATAATTCAAAGACGTCCCATTCCAGATATGATAATGACGGCTAACGACGTCGTACAATTCATAAAATTCCTGTCCAACAAAGAGAATCAACAATGAATGTTAATAATCCAACTAACAGTTAGATGTATTGTTTTAACTGTAACGATTTTGGACAAATTTTAAAATCTTGCCCAAATAGTTCTCGTGGTTCTAAATGTCTTTCTTGTAATCTTTTCGAACATATGTCTTCTGATTGTCCTCAAACTATTCGAAATGACATTTCTATCCCAAATGATAATGTCTACACTGTACATTTATTGTTTTCTCCGTCGAGCTTGTTTATAGTGGTTGTTATTTCTTATAATAAACTTTTCGGATTAGTCGATACTGGTAATTTTTCGATGCTTCTCAAACATTCTGGATGTATTAAACTAGGATTACCGCCATTGAAAAATAACAAGACAACATTAGCTGGATTCGGTTTTTCCCGAACTAAAATAATACGTTCTTTTAATCTTAAATTATAATTGGTAAACAAAGTTTTCCAGCTTCATTTCTGTGGTGCCTAATAACTGTACTTTTTATGATCTCATATAAGGTAATACGGATAGACAAATTCGACAATTAAGTTTGATAGTGTTGCATTTTCCAAAATTTCTAAATCTGATGATCTTGTTCCAACTGCGAGTTTTATAATGACCATTGTTGCCGATACTCCCACGTTTTTTATAGGCCCGAATATTCCTGAACAAACTCTCCATGATGTTGAACAGCTTTTGTTAGCTCATAAACCTAATAAAATAAAAACCATGAATATCCAAATTGATATAACGCTTACTGACGATGAGCCAATCTTCCACTCTCCCTGACGTTTACCCTTTTCCGAACATGATACCCTGAATGCGCAGGTAGACGAATGTTTAAAAAATGGCACAATAAAACCATGTTCATCACCTTATGCTAGTCAAGTTGTCGTAGTTCGTAAGAAAGAGGGAAAACATAGTGTCTGTATAGATATAGGTAATTAAGTCGTAAATTAGTTAATCCTCTACCGTTAACTGATGACATTTTAGTTCGTCTTGAAAATTCGAAAATTTTCAGAACTCTCGATTTGTGTAACGGATTTTTTCATGTGCCGATAAAAGATAAAAAGTCGTTGTTACAGCAATTTCGTCCCAAATACAAGTCAGTTTCAGTTATGTTATATGTTATTCGGTTTAAGTTCCTGTCTTACTGTTACCGTTACCGTTTTTCGTGATCTTATTGCAAAAGGCATTGTCCTCCCGTATATGGATGATATCTTCATTTCCTTTAATAATGTATCTGAGGCTCTCTAACGTTTTAATACTGTTCTAACTGTAGTTCGAGATTATGGACTAGGCATAAACTTAAATGTAAATTTTTGTATATTAAGATTGAATTTTTGGATCACATAGTGAATACGGTAAGCTGTTCACTTCACCCATCAAAACTAAAGTCGTTATTAATTGCTCTGATTAAAAAAGTGCAAAAGACGTTCAATGTTTTCTAGGTCTTACGGAATGCATTAGAAAATTTATCCCCACATATTCTACTGTAGCAAAACCTCTTAGTGATATGCTTCATAAAGATACTCCAATCAATTCCAAATTCTGAAAAAACCTGCCTTTTTGTGCTTAAAACAGTTACTTTCTGAAGAACCTGTTTTAAGTATTTTTAATCAAGGCAGTCCTATTGAAATTCATGCAGGCGCGTTAATTGATGGCTTTTTGTAGTAGGGTAATCTTACTACAAAAATTAAAAAAAAATAACTAATTTCATTAACAATAACAAATTCATTTGTAACAATAACAAATTCTTTTCATTAAAAATAACAAATTCATTTGTATTATGTGTCCAATAAAAAGTCTGACAACGAAAGAAAATTCACCATTTATGAGCTGGAGATACTCGCCATTGGAGAAGCTCTTGAAAAATTATGTATCTTCATCCTCAGATATCACTTACTGTAATTCATTCGTCAAAATGCTAAATAAAAAAGAAAGGATTTCCCGCATTTCACAATAGGCATTATACCTCCAGAATTTTGACGACGAAATAGAGCATCGAACTAATTCAAAGATGACTCATGTCGACTCTCTTACCGAAGCCCATATTCCATCATCCTTCAAGACTGACCCAGCTTTCAAATTTGGAAAGATCAATAGACAGATGAGTATATTACAGCTATAAACGTATTACTTCAAATTGCACCTTAAGTCAACTACATAGTCAAAAGCAACATTTTATATAAGAACATAGAAGAAATTGATTTACTTGTCGTACCAGTTAATATATAAGCCAACATCATTAAATAATGTCATGGACGAGGCAATTTTTTAGGAAAACTCACACAGGCACTGTTAAACAAAGAATTTTTTATTCCGAACTTGAAAAAAAAATTGAGCGGTACATCCATAACTGTATAACATGCATTATAAATAACAGAAAACGTGACAAATTAGATGGCTTTTAGCATCCATTTGGGATAGATGAAACTCCCCTTCATACATATTATATTGACCACCTGAGTCTTCTCCCCAGCATTTCTAAGATATATGTGCATATTCTGGCAATCTTTACCCGACCAACTCCACCGACACCGCTGAAGACTTCAATAAGTTCGATTTCCAAAGACAATTATTAGGATCAAGATTATTACGGACAGAAATACCGTTTTCGTATCCATGTCATTCAAAGAATATTGTGAGTACCAGCATATCACCCATATTTTTATTAGAGATGGACTTCCTAGATAAAACGGTCGGGTAGAAAGACTTAATTCTGCTATTATAGCTATACTCTCCAAGCTATTTATAGAAAATCCTGAAAAATGGTGTAATTATGTTACTGCCGTTCGGCTAATTATTAATTCTACATTTCATCGAAGTATCAATTCTACTCCATTCAAAATTCTGTTTGGAACTAAAATGAAATTTCAGTATAATATAAAAAATTTCTTAAGATGTCAACGAAGAGATCCAAACTACATTTCACCAACAACATGATGGACTCCATAAAGACAAAAAACAGCAAATTTGCCAGATAGATGAAAATAGCTCCTCTTAGTATCTGCGTCGCAAGCAAGCTCAAAAAGTTCAATTAAATGATCACATTGGAATCAAGCGAAATAAATTTTGTCCCGGATTCAAATTGAAACAAAAATTTCTTTGACTATATAAAGTGTTCAAAATTAAAGCAAACGACACATAAGATTTGAAAAAATGTGATTTCTTTGATGGACCATCGAAACCGTGATCTAGCAACATTAAACTTATCGCTTGAATTATTTTTCAAAAGAAAAAACTGAACACTATTTTTAAAAAAGACCACCATTTTTCTTTTTGTATGTGTGTGTATTTGATCAATAAAAGACATAGATTTTTTTCACTACTTATTTTGTGTTATTATATTGTATATAACACAAAATAAGTAGTTATTATTATATAACTCTAATATTATTTTTGATCTTTCCAGTGAATGCTATTGTAATGCTATATATGTTGTCACAGATGGTATGACTATTTAGTTTGTTTTAACTTGAAAATATTTCATTTTTGAGTCTTATTTTTTCCTGTTTTATAATACGTTTACTTCAATGTAATGTATACCTTAAGACGAGGTCGCATATCCAACCATGACGGGAACTACTTACAGTATTCATATTATGTACGGTGCGATGTTACGTCATTGATCATATGACTCTTTCAGGCCTGAGATGGGCAGACGAGAGCTTGACGGTGAGACGGTAAGACGTACGGCTCTCGTTCATGTATCTTTTTATGTGTTTTATGTTGACTTAGTAATGTTTTGCAATCTTAGTAAATATATTTTACATATTAATGTTGGTCGTTGCCTTTCCCCACACATTGCTATAATAGAATATTAGACGTCAAACTGACATTCAGATAGTATAATAAAGTATTAGATATATAACAGATAGTATCAGATATACAATAAAGCTAAATAGAAAGTAAAGCTTTCCATTTAGCTTTTTCGGATTTGAGTTATGTCCTTTATCCTCTTCTACACTCATGTCCATAAATAAAGGATATTGCAAGCTCAGGAAAAGAAAGAGTCAGAATCAAAACAAATGTGACTTATTTGTTTTAACATTTTAATAAAATTAAAAATAGCAGCACTTAATTAATATGCAGAGTAATCCATTTAAAACGGACAGTTCCCCCTCCCCCCAAAAGAAGAAAAATAAAAGAAAAAAATCTAACTGAAAACGAACCGATGCATTTATAAAATCAAAAGTGTGCTCGTGCACGCAAACACGCACACACATTTGAAAAATCTGAGTTAAAACAAATTTTTATTTGAATATGAAGCCTTGTATCAATAAAAAACATGCGATTTTCTGTATCATCCCTTTCTAAGAATGCAGATATTTTTAGCTTTATATTTATTTATCATATTTATTTTAGCTTTATATTATATAATTACAGAAAAGCAAGTACTGTTCTGATAATTTTTGACAGATTACACCACAAAGCATCTTGGAACATTTTGTCTCAAACCGACTCTTTGATGTATGTGCATGGTTTTAGCATTAAGAAAATAATGTCGCAAATATTACAACTAACTTTTTTTTATCCTTTTCTAATTAACAGTTTGAATGACTAAAATATCTTTCAAAATCGATGCATCTTTTTTTTAAGAATTAAATATTTAACCAATTTTAATTTCTATTTTTTGAAGAAATTTACAGAAAGACAGATTATTAAATAGATAAAGTAAACAACTTCCAGTGTGTATTGTAACTTTGGAAGTTCTCAAAATCTTGAAAATTTATTTCAATGTATTTTCAGGGTTACTTAATTTTCTATTTTCATTTGATTAATCATGGTCATTTACTTATTCAAATTAAAATCAAGTATTTAAAAAAAATTTAGAACATTATTCATAAGATTTTTTTTCATGTTTTTAAAGTCGCTTGCAGACAAATGTCATTTTCTCTATTTGGACGCCTAAACTACCAGTTCCTGGTAAATTTTGTATTAAAGTAATTATAATGTCTTAAAACGTTTTATAGCTTTCACAACTTTGTTTCAAAAAATTAAGTTATAAAAAAAATTCTTTGCATTTCATTTTTTCAAGCCACTTCTCTGGAAGGTATCTTCAATTAATTATTTTTATTTCAGTTTGTCTTAATATGCATTGCTTCACAGCTATTTATATGGATATTAAATTAAAATGAATAAAAAGTACAGGGTTATGAATGGGAAAAGAGGTTCTAGAATCTTGTATTGTACCTTCAGAGTTTACTCGGGGGGGGGGGCTGTGTTCAAAAATGTAAGAATCGAAAAAAAAAATCATCTATGGAAGCATACAGCTATAAGCCCCTTTTTAAAATTTGACCTTGAAATTGAATTATATTAGATTCCACCTGGATTATTTTCATATTAGATATCAGAAAATAAATACAGCCTTTAGAAAATTATTCTCAATAATTTAAAAAATCAATTCTATTTTGGTCTGTCAAGAACAACTGAATTATTGTAAAATATCTGTATCTTTTTTTCCTATAAACAAATATAATGTTGGATTTTTTCAGCCCAAGCTTTTCCCAGAAGCTTTAAGCTCTGTTATTTTTAGATGATGAATGTAGCGTTCTAGCCGAAAACAATTGCTCCTCTCCATTGTAACAGTTACAAAAAGTCTTTTTCCCCTTTTATTCCTTTATACTATTTAGTATGAATGTGTTTCCTTTCTTAACAATTTTGGAATGTAAACAACAATGTCATTTAGTAATGCCAACAATGCCATAAGTAACAAAAACAACAACGAAAATTATTAAAAACTGTTAAAGATTATCTAAGATTGTTACAGATAACTAAAATTTTTTTATTATTATTAACATAGTTATTTGATCAGCGTTCCATCCCACCGTCTCAGGAAAATGATCAGCGAAAACAGTTCAGCACACCGCATTCTGAATGACTCGCGTATCACGTTGTCCGCGCTCCAGATCCCCCACCGTCACGCCGGGTACCTAGAGCGCAATTCATTTCTGAGCGCTTCGACGCGAAAGGATTAATTAAAAATTTTGTATTTCGAATAAGTTAGTGATTCAATGAAGTTGTTACTCCGAGATGATGAAAGCGGTGCTTCCCAAAATTTATGGAGAAAATTAAAAACTCCCAAGATGAAAGTCGGCAGGGAGAAAGAATCAAAGAATAACTTTGTTTGATCAATATCAAAACCTTGTGGAGTATATAAATTAATTATGTTAATTTTGGTATTCTGGAATTGTACTTAGACTACGAAAAGTTCCAAATTTAAGTATTCTCTGCTATTGTTGGGAATTATTCTGGTGAATATATTAGTAGGAATTCTTATAAGAATATCCCCACCCGGTCTATTTTGTCTGTGTGTAGGGGGGGATTTATGTTTCGGAAAGAGACATCTCTTGAAAAACAAAAAAGGCGAGGTAGAAAATGAAGGAATTGTAAGCCAGACCTTTCCCCCCTTAATTTCCATGCAGAAAAGATATTAAAAAAAGACAGTCAAAAAGGTTACTATAAATTGAGTCCAGCTTAAGACTTTGAAAAGGTCAAAAGTAAAAGGGATTTAAAAATCAAAATTCGTAAATTCGAGTCTGAATTTTAAAAAGGAGGGAAAATAATTCCCCTGTTTAAAAAAATGAAAAGCAAAACTACGAACGAGAAGCAAAAAACACCCCAAAATAATATATTTTTTAATGTCAAACTTGAAGGACCAACTGTTTCCCTCAGCATCACAATGCCCATAGGTTCAGTCACAACTTCCGTTGCTTTCTTTCCTTTCTGGAGAATTTGCTTAATCCAAAACTTTTCTGCAGTTTTTTTTTTTTTGGAAACATTTCAATAAGCATATTTGTTTACTGTTCTAATTTCTGCATGATATTTTTTAACTATAACATCACAAAAAATTAGCGAATCATAATTTTAAGAGGCGAAATTTCTTGGTGATTGAAAGTGAGCTTGTTCCACAGGTATGCTCTCTGAGTTGAATGCTTCAAACAGTGCACAATAATACATTCAGTGTCATTTTCTTGATTACAGGAGAGACAGGCACAATTGTTATGAAGTACAAATTTATTCAGTAGAGCTGCTTGATGATCATCTGGGCAATTAGATGTGCTGTTAACACATCTCCTCTTCTATTTTAAGCCATAAAGTGAGGAAAGGAATAGATGGAATATCGTTTAGGGCTTCTTGGTTACTGCTATTTCAATAAATTTAGTGCATATTTTGAAGCGAGGAATTTTGATAGCGAGATTTTAATCTTTGCACTCCGAAAAATAATTAGATGCAAAATTATTAACCTAATGCAAACATTTGTTTATTGCTGTGAAAAATAAATATACATAATTATTTTAAGTCAATTTTTTCTAAAAAATTAATCTGCATCTCTTAACCATTATGTAGGCGTTTATAACAATTGAATTTGAAGAAAAAAAACCCATTAAAATGATGCACCGTCTTGAATAGTGAGTGAGAGACACCATCGGAGTGCAAAGGGTTAAATCTTCAACAACAAAACTGTTCAAAGTATGGTTATGACTAGTAGACTGTTTTTTTGAGATAATCCACCTTTTCATGCCAAGTAACGTTTGAATGCCCTGGAGTCCATATTCAAGAGATTTTTTGGCTATTCTATGAATAATTCTCGGAGATTTCAAAGATAGTTTTTCTGTTCTTCAAGCTTTGAAAAATTATTTGTTAACAACAGAAGATTTTCCCTGGAATTACAAGCGCATCAATACCAAGATAGATTGTTAAAACTTTCGGTTGGAAAGATGGATTAATAGAATTAAAACGATAGCTAAAGAATTGAATGTTTCAAAGACTTGCAATAGAGTGATAAATTGCGATTTAGATGCATCTATGGCGAAGATAAAATAATAATGTAATTCATTGTTGAGAATTTCTTGAAAAAATATTTTGGTATTAGAAAGAGGCTAAGCTTTATTTTGGAAATTGAACTAGGAAATGAGTATTTCGCTAATTTCATTCCTACAGATGAAGGAATTAGGAAGGATTATAATTTGGCTAGAGCAAATTATTTCTTGAAGCATGGTAACAGTAGTTATTTCATCCTTTTTAATCAATTTGATGCCGGGTTTAGATTTTTAATCATATATAGGCGACTGAGAACCATTTAACACTAAACCTACCGGCGATTCATCTATCCATTGGAATTGCCATTGGAAAAGGGTCATTTGACCCGCTCGTGGTAACTTTAGTGTTATGATTTGTTTGAGAAAGAACAGAAAAGTCAATTCTTTTATTTAATTTGAAAGAATTCATTGATCAGCAATTTTTATTAAGACAGCGTTAGGAGCCCATTTAGAAGACCAAGAGAAATCCTGAAAATTATTGTTTGAATGGAACTGCAGACTTTGAACCGAGTTATAGAAAATTTATAAGTGCAATGCTATAAAAAAATCTACATATGCTGTTATTAAAGGTTTTAATAAGATCCTTTGTTCTGGTCCATATATTTTGTAAGTAACAGATTTTAATGCTTTGATTTTTCTAGGGGCTTTGGTTCGGAGATTCTTTAAGTCAATACCATTTTGATTTGTTTTGGAAAAACGTAAACCTAAATACTTGGTAACTTATTTCCAAAGCAGTGTAAAAACCTGCATAAGTGATCCGAGGCAAATAATGTAACTTTCTTTTTGAGAGGTCGGCTATAGAATAACATTTTCTTGAACAGATGTTGAGTTTTCAGTTGTTGCACCAACTTCAGATGTTTTCCATTGTATTTTGGAGTTTCCTTTAAATTTAATTCAGCGAAGAGTGAGGGTAAAAAATAAAGAAAAATAGAGCAGTAAAACCAGGGCACTGCATTCCTTTATCGAGGGTTTCAAAAAAAATCCGCCATGTTGCAATCAAAGAGAATTGACGATAAAACGCTGCCTTGAAGACCTTTCTGTATAATTCTAGTGCTAGAAAAAGTATTTTTCCAACGAACTTGAAGTGTTCTATTATCAAGAAAATTATGAATCAATTTTGGAATATTACCAGTATTATCAAGCTGTGGGCATTTTAATATAAGCCCATCAATATACACAGAGTCATACACGATCTGAATACCTAAATTACCTCCAATGAGGTAATCTTTTCTTGTACTTTAAACATGGCCGTGTGAATACTATAAAGAGCGAGTTTATTATCCCTATACGGAAGAAAATCCTTAATAAAAGGTTGTATTTTCTTCTTGAGTAGCAAATGCTGAATACTACGTTGTGCCACTGCTCGTTTCATTTCTTTTTCTTTGCCTTTGAAAAGACAGGTGTGGGGATGATTAGTCTGTAAGAATTGATCTTCGTTTTTCTTTATTTGCTTTTGGAACTACGATAATAAGCGAATGTTTTCATTGATCTTGAGCCCAAAAGGTTGAGAATACTTCTTGAAAAACTGAGGTAATTTTCATTAAGTCTGCAATTTTTTAATTCTTGAACCCTTTTTTTTAGCATGACTTCATTTTCTATGGAAGAAGGGTTTTTTTTGGATAGCTTGTATAGCTTAAGTATGGAATTTGAATCGCCCAGAAAGTCGAGAGAAATTGGTTCATTCTCTATATTATATTTCAAAAAATCGACAATTTATAAAATGGGTTCGAAATACATTGGTATTTAAAAATGATGAGATATGAGGATTTCATTTCTTGATTTGAATGATTATATACTTTATTAAGCATTGAGTAGAACGTACGAGGGTGCAGTGTTATGCTAAACATTTTGTCCCTATAATTTCGTCTTGCTTTCTGATGTGAAAGCGTTTTGCAACGTATTTTTTTAGTTTGTTCCAGTATGAAACTGAAATGAGGTATAGGGTTTTCCCATGAAGCAACTGCTTAAGATTTTTAAAATTATGATATGAGATATTCCACCAAGGGAAGTAATTGTTAGTTGGTAATGTAACATATTTTGTGTTCTTCATGACGGATTCTGAAATATTTCTCTTTAACTAATCAAGTCTCTTTTTGTCAATACAATTTTTGAAGATTTTTTCAAAACGTTATTCCAATTAATCGTTTTGATCTTTCTGGATATTTTCCCCAAATTTGATCATGTCGTTACAATTGTACTATGATCGGTTTCGAAATTCGAATCTGAAATGCAATGTATTGACTAGCGCCCTCTATGAACAAACTCTAAAATAAGACCAGAACGAAAGGAGCTGTTATGAAATGACGAGAGGATGAAATGTGTTTCATGAAATAGGGTCTCAGAAACTGTAAACAAATAGCCCATTTAATGCTGAGGTCTTTTATATAAGTGAACCTGTGATGTGTACAATTAATTACTTATTAAAACAGATTGCACTAAAAGGTTGTTGACTATTCTTTGCTTGTAAGAAACTTTACGACCTTATATATTGTGGTAGCCCTCGGATTCCATAAATTATATTTTAAAAAAGGAAATTAAAATACCCACGTATGGATTATCTTCGAAGTTGTGTTTCGGATAAATGGGTGAGTACCAAAAAGTTTCGTACTGAGGCAAAATCAAAGCGAAATAGCAACCAGTGCATCATATTCTTGTTCTAAAAAATGAAATATTTCAATTCCTAACAAAATTAAAATGTTCAAATGATGCAAAAGAAATAATTTTGAAGCACTGGTTGTTATTTCGAATTGAATTAAATATTATTGATTTAGGTAAAAGTTATATCAATATTAGATTGATCGGATTTTGTTTTTTTAAAAACTTCGATATACTTATTTTCTGTTTGCACGCCAGTACACATTTTTCAAGATCCCTCAAGTGATTTTATGAACTAACTCACCAGTGTTGTTAGAAAATTACTAATGAAATAGAATTGTATGTATGCAAATACAATAACAAAATTAGTAATAATATGTATCATTTTTCGAGTACGTCAGTGCTTTTTTAAAACTATTTTATATTTTAATCAATATAAATTTGTGTTAATTGAAAGATCACTTTCAGAATTATATATATGTACGCCATTGCTTTATAAATATAATTGTAGCTATAGAATTGAATTGTCAATTTAGAAATATGTATTTGAGTATGCCAGTACTTATTGAAAATCGAAATAATTTAAAACAAAAGTACAGATGTATGCCAGTGCTTTATAAATGCTACTACAGTATTGAATTGCCAATTTAGAAATACATATTTGAGTACGCCAATATCATTTGAAAATTAAATTTAAAACAGAAGTAGATGCACGCCAATGCTTTGTAAAACGAAAATATTTTGTTAAGATTAAAAGCTTATAAAGGTATTGAAATTTGCAATTTTGTTTAGAATTCATTTTTCTTTGTATATTCATAATTATTTTGTATGTATGAATCATTTAAAGAAGCAATAATCTTTTATCATTGATGAAAAAAATTTCTACATCGATGTTTAGTGAAAAGAGCTATGTTTTTTCCCTTCTTTTTTTGTAATTGTTGTCTGCGTAAATTTATTTCAACTCTAAAGAGATTGTAATGACTTGACCACGGGCGGGTCAAATGAAATGGTAGCGTGTTATACACAAAGGGTTTATTTACAGCTTTACAAAAAAAAAACATCATCTAGGTTAGATACAGGAAATATTTACAATAGATTGACTGTTCGACAAATATGCCGGGAATTTACAAGCTGTTTGCGTATTCGGCTACTGCTTGTAGCTCCAGAGATCTACGGATTACTTCCGGTAGATCTTTCTAACAAACTTGAGATCGCTAGGTATCTCTTCCACTTCAGCACTCCTCACAGCTCGTCTCGTCCACCGGATCAGCTTGTCTCCTCTCCTCTTCTCCTCTCTCTTCCCTTTTTAACGGGTGCGAAGCTCCACCTCTCAGGCTGATATTGGCGCGCTGGAGATGCCGAGTGTCCAATCATTCTTCTCCCACTCGCGCCACCATGTCGTGGGAAGATTTCTGAGACATCCACCCCTTATCAGCACCGTCACCCGCTGTTCACACCTGCGTTCTTCCTTCAATGGGTTGTAAACAGCATCTGCTGTACGTTATCGGAACCCTTCCCAGCTGGGTGGTCCATAGACGAAATAGTCCCGTCTGGTATTTCGGCGCGGTTTACTGCTTTAATGAGCCGAAAACATGTGGTATCCCTTATCTGTCTATCTAAAATTCTAAGAACGGGAGAAACACAATGGGATGAATAGTCTCTCCGCTGGACAGGAATATCATTGTTCGATAATGTGTCTCTTCCAGCAGGAGACAAAGTGGCGACTTCCTTACAAGATCATTTAACCCCAGTCAAATCAAAAATCCCTTCCACCAAAGGAAATTAAAGCTCGGAGGTTTTTTTGTTTGTTTTTTGCTGTGAAGATATATTTTAGAAATTTATGATTTATTCCTTATAGAATGTTATTTTTTTTTATGTTTTGCGGAATTGTGCTATATACTGATTAAAGGGAATAGAGTTTATTTATTTTCGTATTAGTGAAAAGGGAGAAACTTTTTGTTCATATCAATTATTAAATGAATGAAGAAATTATACATACTTGAAATTGAATTGTTTAAAATAAAAGTGCTTAATTTCTCAAAACAGATTAAAAAAGGGTTGCATTGTATAATATTGAGTATTTTTTTTAAATTTTTGTATAAGGTATAATTTAAATCTTAGCATAACGACTTATTGATTGCTATTTTTTATTATTTCCCTTTTTGTGAATCACTGTACTTCAAGATAATGGCTTTCTGGGAAAGATTAAGAAAAACTTAACTTGTCAGTTTAGGTCAAGATTTAGATTTAGAAGTTAAAGATAAATTAAAATCGTAGCTATTAGGGAAATGATAATGGATATGGAAGATAATGATGAATAGTACGTTGAAACCCCTTGCGAAACTTTGGTGAAAAAAAGAGAAATTGAAGAAAGGCAGAGTAAGAAATTAAAGAACAAGGACGGAGGCGCGAATATGGATTAGAATTAGTAAAACAAAAATCAGAGATAAAGAGAGAAGTAAGACAATTTGAACTGCAAAAGCGAAAATGGGAAGCTGATATCGAGTTGCAAAAACAAAGCATATTAATTGAACAAGAAAAGTTAAAATTAAGTAATTCTAATAATCCAGTCGATGTAATGAATGCTAGTCCAAAACAATAAAAAATGTCCCCCAGAATTGCAGACAATGGTTCCAAAATTTAACCCTAAGTAAGACGAGATAAGTTTTTATCTTATCATTTTTGAACGTCAAACTAAAAAAATTAAGCATGAGTGGGTTTCTCATCTTTTGTGTCCTCTTCCGCCAGACATTGTTCGACTTATTTCTAGGGAGCCTGAAGAAAATTTTGAGTTTTTTCGAACATGTAGAAGATTTGTTACTGAAAAGATTTAAACTAAGTCCTGAAGCATTTCGACTTAAGTTTGTTCAGCACCAGAAAGCATTTCAAGGTTTGTGGAGAGATTTCATTTGAACTGACAAATTTCTTCGAAGAATGGATTTCAGGTCTTGAAGCTACTGATTTCCAAAAGTTAAAAAGAACTTATAATCACTGATCAAATGAAGAAACGTGTTTCTGACGAGGTTCGAGAACATTTTATAGACTTTTGGGGAGAATTGATGTCCCTGGTAGAATTACCTGACATTTTGGACGAGTATGAAAATATTAGAAGAAATAAAAAGGGCAATTTCTGAGGAAAAAGGGGAAACCTACATTTGGAGATTTTCATGAAAAGAAGCGGAAATTGGATGTCAACTCTGGATCCGAAGATAAACTCAAAAGTAAAGACTTGTCTCAGGGTAGAAATGAAGTTTTTGATAAAAGCAAGCAATTGCAATGCTATGAATGGGGTTCAAGTATTCATTTGAGACCTGAATGTCAAAAATTGAAGAGTATTAAGAATATAACAAATATAAAAAGAATTGAAGGCTCTGAAGATGAATTTTTAGCTCTTTTTACGACTATAACAGAGATAAATGGCTATCAAATGCCTGCTTTGTGTGATACAGGTGCCAGTATTGATGTAATTTGTTGAAATTATGTTAATTTGCCAATGTTTACTGGCTAAAGTCCAATAACCTCTTGATTAAGGCTCTGTGTGCTATCGTTAGCCGAAGTAAAAATAGTTCTTAAAAGTGGAGAAATAAAAGCAGACTGCTGTTCGCAGTGAACTTGATAAAGGACGTTATGTTATGGGGAGTTATATGGCCTTCTTGATTACGGATTCTCAACTAAAATAATTAATGCCATGTTCGATTAACGCTCTTCAAAGTAGATCTCAAACTTTAAAATTTCAGAATTAAAAAAAACACACTAATCAGCATGTAGAAGAGGTAAAACTAGCTCCAGATGATGCCTCTGTAGGTGAAGAAATTCTGCTGCAAGAAAGTAATTCTGAATCTAAAGCAGGAGATGAAGATTTTCAACTTCCTTCTTTTAAAGAAGATGATGATGAACTGTCCCTTCTTAAGGTAAGCAACGATGAGCTTGAGAAATGTCAAGCTGAAGCTCCCGATTTAAAGACTCTGTTACTACAAACTCTAGTAATAAAATAAGCAAATTCTACAAATAAAATGAAAAATAATACAAATAAAATAAATAATAAAATTGATGAGATAAATAAAAAAAATTACTGTAGTTTATAAATTGTTATTGAAGAAACATCAAGACCATGTTGAAGATTTTCGAAAACTATTAGTGATCCCCAAAAATGTAGAGCGAGAATCATGTTCTTATGTAATGAAAATACTATTGGACACCTTGGAGTAACAACAACTAAAGACAGACTCGGAAGACATTTCTTCTGGCCTAAGTTTTATAAAGAAATTGAAGAATATGTGCTATCTTGTAATAAACGTCAAAGGGTTGGCAAAACAAATGAAAAAAGCCTCCATTAAAACTTGTACCGATTATCCAAGAAGTTTTTTTCAAAGTTAAATTATGCAGAATCACTTCCTTTAACCCCAAATGGGAATCAATTTATAATAACTTCTATCTACTTAGCCTCAAAATACTGTTACTGTTCTAACCTCTCTTTCCGTAACCGATGCATTACTTAATATTTTCAATACAACTGGTTTCCCTTTGGAAAACCAATGTGACCAAGAAACATCATTTGTGATCCATTTGACTTCAACGTTTTTTATTTCGGAATAAACGTTTGCTATATCTCTGTTCATCACTCACAATCAAGTTCGGTCGAAAAATTTCATCAAACAATTAAACACATTTTGCGAGTTGTGTGCGTTGAAGCGGGAACTGACTATGAGAAACATTGCCTCTGCTCTTTTTGTTCTTAGAAAGGTAACCCATGAAAGACCGGGACTCTCTCCATCAGAATTGGTGTTTAGGAGACAGCTAAGAACTCTCGAGATGTTGCTTTATGAAAAATGGTTTCAAGCAGAAATTGTTCCACGTTTCTCTCCTTAATGAGATAGAATAGTTGAAAAGTTGTCGTTTCAGAATACTGAAACGATCAGTATTTACGCTGAATTGAATCAATTTAGTGTAATTTATCACCACATTGTCATGTTAATGTGAATCCTCAGGAGGAGTGTAAAACTTTTCTTGTATATGTAAATGCTTTTAAATTTGACAAAGACAGTGTAAGGAAGTCGTCACCTTGTCTCCTGTTGGAAGAGAGACATGTTCGAACAATGATACTCCTAGCCAGCGGTGCGGCTATTCATCCTTTGTTGCGCATTGTGTTTCTCCCCTTTTTAGTGTCGTCCTTCGGACTTGAGTGAAGACAAATAATGGAACACACATGCTTTCGGTCCATTAAAGCAGAAAACCGTGTCGAAATACCAGATGAGACTATTTCTTCTATGGACCACCCAAGCTGGGATAAAGTTCCAACAATGAACAGCATATGCTCTTTACGACCCATTGAAGAAAGAAGTGCTGCTAAGCGAATGCAGATGCGAACATTGTGTATTGTGAGGGTTCTGTTAAAGGGTGGATGTTTTCAAGAATCTTCCCACGACATGATGGCGCGCCAGTGGGAGTATTGTGAAAAATGATTGGACAATCAGCATCTCCAGCGCGCCAATGCGAGCTTGAGAGTTGGAGTTTCACTACTGTTAAAAAGCCGAGAGAGGAGACTAGCTGGGGAGAGGAAGAGAAGCTGATACGGTGGACGCGAAAAACTGATCGGAGAGACGGGACCAGTTGATCTGGCAAGAGTCTGGACGAGAGCGGATATGACAACGAGACGAGCTGTGAGCAGTGCTGAAGTTGAAGAGATACCACGTGATCTCGAGTTTGTTAGGAAGATCTACCTGTAATAATCTGTAGATCACTGGAGCTACACGCAGTAGCCGAATCCGCGGGCAGCTTGTGAATCCCCGGCATAGTTTCCGAACAGACAATCCAGTTGTAAATATTTATCAACATTTAACCTAGAGGAAGTGTTGTTGTTTTTGTTATTGTATAAAGCTGTAAATAAACCCTTTGTGTATAACACGATACCATTTTATTTGATCGACCAGGATCAAGTCATTACAAGTCAGGAAAAAAAAAGTCAAACACATCCATAGTTCTGTGTTGCAATTCAACTAAGTTGTTTTATCTCTTTACATTTGATTTATTAACTACTGTGCCATTTAGGTTACAGAATTTCTGCAAGTCCTGCTATATATATGCCCCACTTTCCATTTAAATTCCAAATAGCTCACTGCCTCCAGCTTTCTTTACTTCAAAAATAAAATCCCCTATTTTTATGAAATTTTAACCGATAATTGTGTGACACTTAACAACAGTCACTTTCACTATATCTTCTTCTTCATGCCCATTACACTGTTTAAATAACCAGGTGGTTATAGTTGCAGGGGTATGAAGCGGTGTTGTGTATATATATGCCTTGGCAATGGGAGTAATGCGTCATTTTGTGTTTTTATTCATTATTAGTTGACACTAGTGATGGGAAAACTCGTTCATTTGAAAGATTCAGTTCAAAGTCGTTCGCTCAGCAATTTGACCCGTTCGCAAACGACCTTTTCAGACTCTTCGAATGAAAGAATCAACTCTTTCATTCGCAAACGAATAAGTTAGGCTCTTTCGTTCACGAACGAATGAACTAGGCTCTTTCGTTCGAGAACGAACGACTTTGTTGCTTCTATGCTGACTCACTACATCACTTGCCAAACCGGAAATTTCCGGTTGTATTGTGAGTCTTGTAGAGAATGGGGACTTCTACTATAAGTACGGTGACCAGACGTCCTTTATTTCAGAGGACAGTCCTTTATTTGAAGGTTCTGTCCTCTAACTTTATTTATTTCCTGAAATAAGCATATTGTCCTTTATTTTGAGAAATCGTCGCAAAATCGAATTTCTCAAATTGGTTTTCTGTAAAATTTAACTTTGAAATGAATTGCCTTGAATTTCACGACTTTTTGAAGCTTGAACCGGCACTTTTGCAAGAAATCCATACATCTGGAAAGTATGAGCAATAAATTATTTAATATCCTATATTTACATATTACATTATTTAAAACTCGTTGAACATATTAATGTCTGCTTCTATTGTTTTAATAAACCTTTTGAATTACTAAGTATTTTGGAGTTTTTTTAATCAGGCGGCGTCCATAAATGATCTCAATATTTGGGATAATTTTGGCCCTGCCTACCCCAATCCCCATGTCACAATTTGTCACACCTTGGAAGACCCCAAATTAACATTTGTGCCGTCACACGAACGCACAAACCCCCACCCCTAACACAAAATTATGGAGCACGAATTTAAATTACCTTACCCCCCCCCCCTCATGTCACGTTGCAAGTGTCCTTTATTTTCTCCGAAAAAATATGGTCACCGTAACTATAAGTGTTTACTTCTCTACGCATGTGTTTTTATTTTGTTATATAGGTTGTTCTTTCTGAGAAATATGTTATACATAAAACAGAGAATGGGGGAATGCATAGACTCTAATGATTCTCTTCCTCTTTAGCAGGATGGGATGACGGTAAAGGTTTTGTAATTTTAAACTTTAGTTATTCTACCGCCTTAGATTTCAGTGTTATTTAATGGTGTTTTTAATGCTTTTTAAAGTCGTTTTTTTCCAGTTTTACTTTTTAAAATTTACTATGAAATTTTTTTCATAATTAGTTATTTTGTCAATACTTAGCTTTTTTTTTATTAGGTTTAGATAATTCCATAAAAAATAAACCTCAACCACCACATCTACTGCCTGGGATTGCAGTATTATTTAATGGTTTTTTTAATGCTTTTTAAAGTCGCCTTTTAGGTCCAATTTTACTTTTTATTTTATTATGAATTTTTTTTTCTTAATTGGTTATTTTGTCAGTACGTAGCTTTTTTATTACATTTGGATAATTCCATAAAAAAATAAAATTCAGTCACCACTGTCACTATTTCGTCTTTCGAGATATTACATCATTATTTATAATATTATTCAATACCTTTTTAAGTAACATTATAAGCCAACAGTTGGTTGTATTTTTATCATATCAGAAAATAAGGTTTTTGGCGTCAACAAAAATCCATGGGCGAAAAATAAAAATTTTATTATCTGCTCGAGCATCTAAAAAAAACCAGCTTTTAATAACGTTTTGGCATTGCATTTACAAAATCTCCAATTTAAAAAAAGAAGTTAATTATTACAGCAAATAAAACCTAGGAAATGTAATTTAGAGCATGTGATTATATGAAATGAAATAAATAGGAAATGTGATATTTTTTAAAATAACAAATGTGAGACACTTTTTTTTGATCGTTTGAAATACTAAAGTGACTAATTCAATGAAACAATTAAAATGACTAAAAATATAATTTAACTTTCACGAGCACGGGGTGCTTTACAGTTCGAGAAATTATGATCTGATATGAAACATTGAAATATGCATAATTTCATTTTAATCTTTTTTGATTTATTTATTCATCTTTTATTTATTTATACTTCCTAGAATATATGCAAATAGTCGTGTATATTGAATTAAGGACAGGATTCACTTTGGAGCTTCGATTTTTCTATCGTTTTATACTCGCTTTATACAATAAAAATATAATTTCATAATATTTTTTCTTATTTACGAGCTTTACTGTTACGTTTATTCCTATATATTATTACTTGCATCTTTTATGTTCTCACTTTAGTACGAAAATATATTTTAAATTGTCATTTATTAGCTTATATGATAAGGAAAAGATTTCCCTGTTTTACACGGCATGTAATGACAAGCTGCTGCAAAAATTAAGTATTTTTAAACATTTTTAAGCACTTGACTTCCAAGAATCAAGCACCTTTGTATAAGTATGTATTTGCAAACTGGATATTTTCTAATCATAGTATTTTTTCAGTTTTATAAAAATGCATAGTTTTTACTAAAATAAATCTTAAAAATTATTTATTAAATTTTAATATTTATTTTTGTATTTACACTACACCGACTATTGTAAAATTATGCTTATTTATATTTGGCAAAAGCGTAGAAATGATATATATACAGTTGGGTGACAAAATAATACGAACACCTAAGAAAGAAGAGAAAAGCTTTATTAATAGTGGGTTGAACCCTCCCTTTGACTGTATTACAGACTGTATGCGAAGCGGTATGGACGCATAGAAGGCATGAACAACATCTGTTGGGATATGACGCATTTGTTCGTGGAGAGCAGTCTCGAATGCCGAAATCGTAGATGGTGGAGGGAATCGAGCATGGAGTTTTGACTCAAGATATCCCCACAAATGCTCAATAATGCTCAAATCAGGTGACTGAGGGGGCCAAACAAGATTATCTACTTCCCCCTCATGCTCATCAAACCATTCTTGCATGATTTTCACAATGTGGATAGTAGCGTCGTCGTCTTGGTATAATGGGCATTCTCCAAGAAATTCCGTCCTGATAAATGGATGAACCTGATCCCCCAGCATACTGACATATTGGACAGCTATAACCTTCCCATGCAGAGTAGCAAGAAGACCAACATCACGCAAAGATATCGCACCTCATACCATAAGGGAACCACCTCCGTGCTTTACAGTTGGCACAATGCATTCAGGAGCAAATGCTTCTTTGGGCTTCTCCACACATAAACGCGTCCGGTGGTCTGAAAAAGGGTGAACGGGAATTCATCAGACCAGATGACTTTCTGCCATTGTTGTGGGATACAGTGTCTGTATGTTTTACACCATTGACGTCGCTGTAAAGCATAACGTGCTGTTACCAATGGTCTGCGAATTTCAATTCTTTCATACATGTTCGAATCATGGAGTTCCCTTTAAACGGTTCGGAAGATTATTCATCTTAGACGTTATCTGGGATAACGAATGCTTGCATTTTCGGGTCACTGGGTTAAGACTCTTTTATCCCTCTCGGTAAACTTTCTTTTCCGTCCACTGTTGTGCTTGGCAGAAGCCACATTCTCGAATTTTGTGTATGCTGTCATAACGGCTGATATAGTACTTCTTGCACGTCCCAAATAATTGGCTGTTTCCATCACCGAGCCACTAGCGCACCGCATTCCACCAATCATGCCTTTTTCAACCTCTGACAGGTCCATCATTATTGCGTTTTTCAAAACTTGCGATAGATATATGCAACACCTATAGCACCTGTTGAACGACTGATACCATACCTTTCAAATCCCCTAGGTGGCGGGCTGCAGTGCAAAATGACATGCGCATTGCGCGCCTTCGAAATGGGCAATGCCTTTTCCATGTGTGTTCGTATTATTTTGTCACCCATCTCTGTGTATATTATATATATATATATATATATATATATATATATATATATATATATATCAAAGTAAATAAATAACCTATTATAATAGCAGTGCTCGTCACTTAAGTAAAATTTATTTTATATTTTTTTAATACATTTAAGTTACGAATAAAAGATCATGCAAAATGCAAAACGACAGAAATAAAATATTTGACTTGAATTATTTTATAACTATATTGTAGTATAAAGTATTAATGAAATATGTTTTTTTATTAGTAGTATTAAAACACATGGTAAAATTTAGTATCATAAGAGAAAAATCGTAATCGACTCCTACATTTTTTTCAATAAAAATCTTTTACAATTAAAACTTCCTGAAATCTCCAATATAAATAAATGGCAATGCCCTCCTCAATCTCCGTCCACCAGAAAAAAAATTCTCACATTTTCTGATTCCAAGAACTGAAAAATTTTATCTCTACCTCCCATAAAGCACTTCTTTTTTACTAAACGATGCGGACATAACCACAAACATCTGTCTTCTTATCTCTAGGAGGTTCATGCATAAAATTAGCAAGTTCCACACAGTCGTTCGTGAATGGGAATAGCCAGGTCCACACAGTCGTTCGTGAACGGGAATAGCCAGGTCGCGACCTACGTAATACAAGGCCTCACAACTTGTTTGTGACGTCATACGGAGAAGATGATCGACTGCCGCGAGCAGAATTCCTCTCTCTTCCTTGATGTTTATGTTATGACTCGTAACTCTGTTTTCGTTTTCGCATCCATTTATTTTGAACAACACAGGACAGAGCATTTCTGATGAGCGTATTTGCAGATGCTGATAGAAACTGATGAGCTTAATTACAGATGAAGTATACTTAATTGATCAAATGATCTGAAAATCAGAGATGAAATAGCGTAACGTATCAAAATCTTACTTAAAGCAATACACCATATTCTATTCTAATTAATTACGGGTTGTTAGAGTTAAAGTTATAATAAGATGAAAAGAAACAGGAAATACAAAACTTTTTAGGAGTGGCAACAGTTTATGTATATTTTAAATTCACTAATAATTACTTAAATTAATTACTTTTATTTCATAAAAAAGTTTACTCTTTCTAATGTGAAGATATTTTTCTTGCGTAAAATTCAAGATGATTTATTTTTCCCCAATGTCAATAAAAGAAACAGCATGGTAGAAAATCTTAAGGTCCTCTATAGCTTATTAATCATTTAATAACATTCAAATTTTCTAAGAATTGAATCACAATATATATTTATTAGATATATATACATTGGGGTGTTATCATTTTTTTTCTTGCTTTAACGGGGATTTTTTATTTTATTAAAATTTGTTAAAAACCATTTTATCTTTTTTCTAAAAATGTTTTTTAAAGCTTAAAATTAAAGTAATCATTAAGACTTTTTAAAGTTTTAGATGATTTATTTTTATTGTTGTGGCAGGTAATATATGCATTTTATATCAGGTGAAATAATTGTTTACTTCTCAAATTACTTAAATGATTCCAAATGTAATATTAAAGCGTTTTACATAAAATTTAAATTTTACACCAAATAAATCTGTTGATCAAAAATAATTACTTTTACAGATTTGTTTTTCACATTAAAAACTGCATTTTATATATTAGTAATTCATAATTAAATAAACCAGACCTTATTATTTCTGAATTTACCAGAAAAAGTAAAAGAAAACAAGTAAAAAAAATCACACACTATTAGAATCATAATATTTTATTTTCAGAGAGACAATAACTAAATACACTTGTTTTTGAACTTTATTATAAATTTCACACAGACATATGAAAGTACTTATATTAAATAAAGTTAAAATGCAAAATACTAATAAAGTTAATTATAATATTAAAAACAATTATGATAAAAATCAATTAACAAATTTGAATTGATATTGCTTGTTATGCTTGAAAATTAAATATTTTTATCATTCCTCCTCTTTTTCAAGTTAGTAGTTTTTAGATTTTTTTTCCTGCTTTCTTTACAGCTAGGTTTTTTTTTCTGAATTGAAGTTTTAGCTAACTTATTTTTTTTCTTAACATAATTATTCAAAAATATATTTGTGGAACACCAAACAACTTTCCAGATAATAGAATTAATAAATATTTATTCATCCAAAACAAATAGATCAATATTAATGTTGGAATATCTAAAGTAATTATTTATACTACTACTCAAGTAATCCAATATTCCACATGAATTAATTAATCAATTTTCAAAGGTGGGAAAAATGGATTTTAAAACAGTAACTTATTATTTTTTTAAAGCTTCAGATATTTTGTGAAAGCTGCATTCATTTATAATCGAAGATTATGTATAAGTAATGATTTTTTAAAATAACAGTAAATATTAACGGCTTTATATTTAATCTGATGATTTATAGAACAAATAAAAACTACATTTTTAAGCCTATATGATTGCAATTAATATTGTTTTTACTGCTATTTCTAACTTAACATAATATTCTAGAACAAACTAAAAAATTAATCTGCTATAGTATATAGTCGTGATATATATTTAACAATTGCTTTATTATTAATTAAATGATTTTAAACTTTTTTTATAAGTGCATAGTTGTGGTGCCTAAATTCTAATCGCTGAAGTATTATTTTTTGTATCACGTGCATCAGCGGAAATGCAAGATTTATTATTGTGATGTTAAAAAGATTATCCTCGCTGACTCACTGTATTTCCGTAAAAAACATATAAGTAAAACTATTTAGATACAGCATGATGATGTATTTAAATATTTTTCCTTATATGTTTTTTTCCGAGTTGGCAGCCGAAAATTGCTTTTAAAAATTAATACTTACTTTGTTTCTGTTAATAAAGTTGTTTCGTAGAGTCGATGTTATTCCAAATGATTTAACTGAATTAATTCTCTAATATGTGTGCATAACATCAAAAATATCTCTACATTGGTGACCTTGGAGTTCAATTCCGAACGTTGGAAAGCTATTTTTAACGCGGTAAATAACGAGGTACGTTAAATTCTTTTTAATACCGTTATTGAGTTATCTTTTCATTATGGTTGATAATAGCTCAAATATGGACTCTGAGTTGAGCAGAATCGCTGTTAAACCGCCAGTGTTTTGGAAAAATAAACCAAAACTTTGGTTTATACAACTTGAAGCTCAATTTTCCAATAGCAACATTACGCAAGATATTACTAAATTTAACACCGTCGTTGCAGCTCTCGACGAAAATGTATTCGAGTTCGTTGTAGATGTTTTATCCAATCCGCCAAGTGAGAATAAATACGAAACTTTAATAAATGCTCTTCTAACTCGATTAACCGACACAGAAGAATCTCGATTAAAAAAATTACTTACTGAAATTGATCTCGGCGACAAACGCCCATCTGACTTATTGCGGCATATGAAAGGTTTGGCTGGCAATTCTTTGACTTTGACTTCAGCGTTTGCCTCAACAAGTACAAGCCATATTGTCTATTAGTAAAGATCCACTGGACAATATCGCAGAAATGGCAGATAAAATAATTAGTGTCTACAATACTTCAGAATCCTTATCCATTGCACAATCCAATACTACTAATTCATCATCCATTGAGAGCAAAAAAATTGAAACGTTAGAAGCCGGCATTGCATCTCTCACAAAACAATTCGAAGAATTTGTATATCGTCAACGGTCATGCAGCAAGTCCAGAAACTTCAGAGGGCGAAACAACAGATCCAGATCTAGTTCAACTCATCATTAATTCTGCTGGTACCATTTTAAATTTGGTGTAAATGCTAAAAAGTGCATCTCACCTTGCGAATTTAGAAATCCTAACTCGCCATCGATCTCGGAAAACTAGATGGCCGGTTGCTTGAGGAGGCCAACGACCATGGCCGTTTAACCCTTAATAACCTAGAGTTTCAATTTTGATACCAATCTTTTAAACCGAATGTTCACATTACTATTAGTTTTTTTTATAGGTTGGCTGTACGTATTTTACTGTTGTATAATATTCTTTCCAACGAAATTTTAAAAAAAATCAAATGTCATTATTGTTTTATTTAATCAAGCAAACACAGTAATATTAAAAATAAATAACTTTCGTAAATCAGGCTACTAAGGGTTAAATTGTCGCCTTTTTATATTTGATAATTCGAGCCATAAAAGTTGTTTGATTGATACAGGAGCTGATGTATCAGTAATACCTTTATCCAAATTAAGTAATCGGACTCCTTCAGAATTTAAACTGTTTGCAACTAATTCAACGCCAATTAAAACTTATGGAACACAATTAGTTAAACTCGATCTTGGTTTACGAAGAAAATTCGACTGGCAGTTCATAGTCGCCGATGTTTCAAAACCTATCATTGGTGCTGATTTTTTACAGAACTATGGTCTTCTAGTTGACTTAAAGCGAAAACGGTTGATTGATCCCCTAACTTCGCTTTACGCACCAGCTAAAGTAATGAGAGGTCCTTCCTCGTCTTTAACGCCACTCGATTGTAGTAGCCTGGATCCCAACATTCATATGCTTTTGAAAGAATTCAACAATATCACGTCAGGAAACTTTAAGTTAAAAAAGAGCGAAACCAAACTTCATGTTAAGCATTCTATCATTACAAGAGGCCCTCCTGTCACATCAAAAGTGCGTCACCTAGCACCTGACAAGCTCAAGATAGCAAAAGAGGAATTCTCATATATGTTGGAGCAGGGAATTTGCAGACCTTCAAGCAGTCCTTGGTCAAGTCCGTTACATCTAGTACCAAAGAAAACAGGTGGTTGGAGACCTTGCGCGGACTACAGAGCTCTGAATGCTACTACCCAACCTGACAGATATCCCATTCCTCATTTACATGATTTTACTCAAAATTTATACGGATGTAAATATTTTTCCACCCTCAATTTAGAAAGAGCTTACCATCAGATTCCAATTGAATCATCTGATATAGAAAAAACAGCCATTTGTACCTCTGTCGGTTTATTTGAGTTCACAAGAATGACTTTCGGTTTGCGCAATGCAGCTCAAACTTTTCAACGATTTCTTCATTCTGTGTTACGAGGCTTGGATTTTTGCTTCAGCTATATTGATGGTATTCTCATCGCATCAAAAGATGAAGCTCAGTACCTTAATCATCTTAGACAAGTTTTTCAACGCCTTCAAGATGCTGGTCTGATATTAAAAGTTTCAAAATGTAAATTCTCCCAAAACGAAGTAAATTTTTTAGGTCATCGAATTTCTGCAAATGGTATCGAACCAACAAAAGAAAGAATAAAAGTTATCGAAGATTTTAAGTTCCCTGAAACAGTTAAACAATTCAGAAGATTTTTAGGTATTATAAATTTTTATAGAAGATTTATTCCTCAAGCAGCTCAACATCAAGTGAGCTTGTACGATTACATAAAAAATAGCAATAAAGAATGATAATCGAACCATCAATTGGACTGATAAATCAATAAAAGCCTTTGAGCAATGCAAAGAGCAACTGCGTACAGCAACTATTCTGGCACACCCTTCACCAACAGCTAAATTTTTCCTGATGGTAGATGCCTCAGAAAAAGCTTTGGGATCTGTCGTTCAGCAATATGTTAATGGACAGTGGCAACCATCAGGATTCTTTTCCGTTCGCTTAAGTCCAGCTCAACAAAATTACTCTACATATGACAGAGAACTCTTGGCAGCATACTCTTCAATAAAACATTTCCGTTTTTTATTGGAAGGTCGTGAATTTACACTTTTCACGGACCACAAGCCTCTCACTTTTGCATTTCGCCAAAAATTAGAAAAAGCATCACCTCGACAACAAAGGCACCTTGAATATTTCGGACAATTCACTTCAGATATCCAACATTTCTGGTAAAGACAATGTAACAGCTGATGCCCTGTCAAGAATGAATGAAATTCATATTCCCTCCCGAATTGATTATGAAGCCATATCAAAATCTCGAGACAGATACGACATTGAAAGAAATTCTTTCTTCTCCAAATTCTTCCTTGAAGATGCAAAAGTTACCCGTTGTCGGAACAAAATCTTTTATTTACTGTGATACTTCTCGAAATTCTTCACGACCATATATACCACCAGATTTCAGAAAATCAGTATTTCACAGTATTCATAGTTCCTCACATCCGGGAATCAAATCTACAGTCAAACTTTTGACATCAAAATTTGTTTGGCCGTCAATCAAAAAAAGCGCCAGATATTGGACTAGATGCTGTCTACAATGCCAAAAATCGAAAATTTCTAGACATTTCCACAGTCCATATCAACAATATAAAACCACCAGTCAACGATTCAGCGATATAAACTTGGATATCATTGGCCCATTACCATCTTCAGAAGGTTTTCGTTATTGCTTAACCATCATCGATAAACACTCCCGTTGGACAGAGGCTATTCCGATTTCGGACATCACAGCCGATACAGTTGCTGACACACTCGTTAAGAATGGATATCCTATGATCATTACAACCGATCAAGGAACGCAGTTCGAATCCCAGCTATTCCTTGAATTATCAAAGCTCATTGGATTTAAGAGAAATCGAACAACAGCGTACCATCCACAAGCCAATGGCTGCATCGAACGCTGGCACCGAACACTCAAATCTGCCATAATGTATCATGCAAATCCAAGGTGGTCACGATCACTTCCGATCATTCTACTAGGACTACGCACAACTTGGCATTCGGATTTCAACTCTACGCCAACTGAACTACTTTATGGGGAAAACATCAGACTGCCCTGTGACTTCTTTGAAAACACAAAATATGAGCATCAGTCTGAGTTTGTCAAAACGCTAAAAGAACACTTAAATAAACTAAGCCCTGTCCCTTTTACAAGCCATTCAAAGCAAAAGCCATTCATTTTTCGAGACTTGACAACTTGTTCACACGTCTTCGTAAGAACCGACAGCATCCGTCAAAGTCTTCAACCACCTTACCAAGGACCATATGAGATGCTAAATAGAACTGGCAAAAATTTCACCATCAAAATGAAGAATAAAGAAGTAAACGTGTCAATCGATAGAGTAAAATCCTGCTTTTTGGATAACTCTGACGATAAAGACACAGCAAATTATCAGGTCAACAGGGACTTCAAGCAAAGGCAATCCCAACCGAGCATCTGCAAGAAACTCCTTCAACAGGATTTAAACCCAAATCTGATAAGCGCTCATGTCTTCGGCTACCAAATCCAAATGCTCCAAAAGCTATGAAGAAAGTTAGGTTTGCAGAGAATCATTTTCAGCATTCAACCAGAACTGGACGTGTAGTTCGACGCCCTGCTCGTTACCTGTAAAGACTTTTTATCGTTTGGTACCTCACTCGGCAGGGGAGTGATGTGGTGCCTAAATTCTGATCGCTGAAGTATTATTTTTTGTATCACGTGCATCAGCGGAAATGCAAGATTTATTATTGTGATATTAAAAAGATTATCCTCGCTGACTCACTGTATTTCCGTACTTTTTATGATGTATCTAAATATTTTTACTTATATGTTTTTTCCGAGTTGGCAGCCGAAAATTGCTTTTAAAAATTAATGCTTACTTTGTTTCTGTTAATAAAGTTGTTTCGTAGAGTCAATGTTATTCCAAATGATTTAACTGAATTAATTCTCTAATATGTGTGCATAACATCAAAAATATCTCTACATAGTAACATTAAATTACTTAAGTACTTCGTAAGATTTTAGCAATAATTATTAAAAATTTCTAATAAATTGACCTTCTATACTCCAGTGGTACTTGAATAAGTTTTCCTGTACTTTCATTAAACGCTTCTCTAACAGTTAAAAACTGATTTTCTTGAAAATGTTTAGCACAAACCTACATATACAAAACAAAATTAGGCCTAAATCATATTATAAATATATGAAGTATAGCAAAATAGATACAGAAGCAAAACATCTTAAATATTAACAAAAAATGAAAAAGGACTATGAGAAGTAACAATAAAACAAAGAAAATGTTTATTTAGCTCAAGCAAACAATACCAAAGTAATTGGAAGTATAAGCAACTAATTGTAGACAAAACAAAAGTGACAGAAGACATAATTTTAAATGTTGCACAGTTCAAAACAATTAACTAAAATTGTACCAAAAATCAACTTACCTTACTATATTTAGTTGGCACTAAATCGTCCCGCTTTATTGCAGTGATCCATGCTCTTCTAATGTTATGTAGCGATTGAAGGTCGCGATACGAACCTGCGACGTTTGGGTCTGTAGCCGAGTAAGATACCGATCGAGCAAAAGGGACCCTTCAGCTCGAAGGATATTATCTGGTTTATAAGACTAACGTTACAGTTACCACCATTTGGAAAGGAAAATACTAAAACACTGGGGATATTTTTAGTGTAATTACTTTTACAATTGGGAACGTTGCAAACACTAGGCATCTTTATTGCAATAAATTAAAATTAATATGAAGAAAAAAATCATAAAACTTTCAAACAAAACCAATAACACACTCACTGCACTTCACGACTATCCGCACCCTTTTACACTACTTGCCTTCAATAGAATTCATTCAAACTCGTGACGTCACGGGTCGAAAGAGCAGGTAGCTGTGACTGTGAGGCCTTGTATTGTATTACGTAGGTTGCGGTTGCGGCCATGTCCACACAGTCGTTCACGAACGGGAATAACCAGGTCCACGTAGATAAAAACACGTAGATAAAAACTTAACGGAGTATCCGCCCGTGATGAGCTACCTCCAAAATTGGCTGACGCTAACAGTAGCATGGTTGCGAATGAAATGACCTGGACTGTAATATTGCATAGAGCTATCGGGGGAGGGTGGCGCGGAGAAGTGAAGAAAGCTTGATTTTCATTGGTTATTGAGGTAATACTATATAAGCAGATTTCAAAGGAAAATTTACTCAGTACAAGAGCAGATACAGTTATAGAGGATGAAAAGCTTATCTAGCGGCGAATTTACTGTTCTCATTTCTTTGATAGCGTCTTTTAATTTTGGGAGACTCTTAAAGATTTTTGATAATTCTTGGGATAGCTCAAAAAAGTCTGATAAGTCGGAGGCAGAATTCTTTTTGTAATTATTTTCATTTGGGTTATTATTGATTTTTTCCGGTTGCTGCGGTAAATTAAATTTAAGAGAGCTTGCGTACGAGAAATTTGGTTTAACAAAATTCGATTGATTTTTATAATTTCTGTTAAATGGTGGGAGATTTGGTTTAGGGAAATTTGGACATCCTCGGTATGCTGCAGTATGTCCCTCTTGGCTACAATTTATACAGACTGGGTTCTGCGTACGTTCTTTATTACTACAATTTCTCGTTTGATGATCACCTGAACATTTTAGACATCGCGGTTTTAAAGAGCAATTTTGGGAAACATGTCCGAAATTATTACAATTGTAACATTGAGAAATTTGATTTCGTCCTCTAAAAGCTTCAACCGATACTTTAAGATAATCAATGTCCGTAATTTCGTAAACCTGCTTTACAGTTGCGTTGTTTTTTAATTCCGCCATTAAGATGGGTAGAGGTCTTCGCGTTTTAAATTGAGTTAATCGAATTACTTTGCCTACTGAAAATCCTCTATTTTTAAGTTCCTCTTCTAGCGACTCGTTCATGTAATCTAGCGGTAAGCCTTTAAAGACAACTCTCACTGGCCTCTGTGTTTTGGGGGTAATTACGAAAAATTCTAAATTATTTTCTCTGCAGAATTTTTGTATTGCTTGATGATTTTCAATAGTTTCGGGGAATATTTTAATAAATCCGTTGCTAAGAATATTATTTTTTACTCCAAATTTCTCATGAATTATTTTTAGGATTTTATTAAAATCTTTTTCATATTTTAACATTATTGGAGGTACTTTCTGAATTTTGGGGGTTTCAACAGTTGCTTCATTTTCATCGATATTCATTATTTCATCGCAAAGCACTTCAAATCTATTTTTAAGATTAATTTTAGGATTGTCTTGGTTGCTAGTGATAGCTTTTGCAGTTTTTCTTTTCGGGGATTCAATGAAATCGTCAGTTTGCTCATCTACGGGCATTGCATGGGCATTTAGACAAGAAAGAGAATTTATCTCACCAAGGATTTTCTTGACATTGTTACGACAATGTTCGATCATCTCATTGCTGAACTTAGATCCTCTTAAACTATTATCTCCCTCGTAGGCAGCAATGGTGTGCAGAAATATCTTTCTTTGATCTTCTAATTTCTTTCTCTTAATACAGTTTGTACATTGGCAAGGGTCGTCAACATCAGTGGAATTGGGGTGAATGCATTTCTTTTTCGAAATCGCGCCTGTACTCGCAGACCCCTTCCGTAACAAATCCTCAGAAGGACGAGTCGGAACCTGTGAGTTGCCTATCTCAACCTCATTACATCCGCTCTCCTTCATGGTCGAGCTCTGAATGAGAGCTGAAAATGAATAATATAAATAACCAGGTCCACACAGTTAATGAACTTAAATAGCAGGGTCCGCTCAGTCGTTCGCGAACGAACGACAAATCCAGAAAATGGTGACCCGATTCAGTTCGTCCACTTAAATGACCCGTTCGTTCGTGAACGATCCACCTCTTGTTGACATTTCTGCGCGTATATCAGTTATAGCCTTCGTCGCTCCATATCCCATAATATTTACATTCAAGATGTTGTCAGAAAAAGCTAAGAACCTTCATTCTTTCCTTCCTAAGAGGCTATTAAATATTAAGATAATTTTTTTGATTTTAATTGCTAAAAATAAGCAGTAATGGTTTTTACTTTTGGGTGAATGTAAAAAAAAAATAATCGAAAATCAAAAAGATTTTGAGATATCTCCGGAAGCCATATCTGTAACAGTCGATTTAGTGAGGTTGGTAGCTTTATTATCTGTCTTATTAGCGGCCGTATTTACCAACCGTTGTTAAGCATCAGCTGATGATTATTCTCTGCTTAGCGGTCTAATCGGTGTTTCTCCATATCAAACCCGTTGTTATTTCCCCACACTTTTTGATCATCCGAAAACGGATCAATTGTTTTTCGGACGAACTTGCTGACTTGTGATGATTTTGAAATAGAGAAGTTAGTAATGTTTAGACTAATAAAGAATCAAATATTATTATTTTAGTGTATTTGAATTGAAATTGATCGTTTTTGTTCATAACAAGAAAAGTATTAGAATAGCATTTTGAAGGAAATAAAAATTGTGTGCGATGTTTGGACTTTATCTGAGGTAATCTATTAAACATTCTTGATTTGAAAATAAATCCATAATTTAATTATCACATATGTTGTCAGTTATAATACGATTTTATTAAAGTAAAGTTGATCCATAAAAGTGGTTGAAAGTTTTGTTCAATTCTACAAAATTTTGCTGTAAGGATTTTTAAAAATAAATTTAATCATCATCACCAAGGTAGAGTTTGATATTTTTGAATTATATAATTAATTAGTCATAAATTTCAGTTATATATCATCATTAAAAACTGATATACATGGAATGTATGTATTACAATTTTTTTATATAACTATAAATCCTAAGTTGCTATTTATAAACAAATCATAAAGTCATGTCTATTTATTCCAAACTTTTGAAAATATTTTGTAGTACTGTATACTTCAGGTATAAAATTTGTTGAATATTTTTAGGGCTTTCAGCATAATTTTTAGTTTGCCAATAGTTAATTTTGTGGATTTCCATTATTTTGGAGGCAATAAATGAATTTGTCTGGTGATGGATTTACAGGATGAGTTTTTGTACTATAAAAATTTTCCTGTATTATCTATTTCCATGGCTAAGTCTAATTGTAAATTTTTAATGAATAAGTTTTTGAATTAAATATGTTGCATCATAGTGCATTTCATTGATTAGCGTTTAAAAAAAATTATATTGATCATTTTATGAAAAGCCAATTTCTGTATCGATTTTATTATTTATCTTCATTTCCAGTTCTATAAGGATTTTTTCGTGCAATATTTTTTATATTCAACTTTAGTGCTACAGGGATATTTAAGCAAAGCTGTTTTCTGTTATGTATTACTAATTTTATCTATTGAATCACTGTACATTAAATGTATCATATTCATTATGCTCTTTATTGTGGTAATTACTCATTTTAATGGTTGCTTTGAGGAAAAGCTATGCTTATTATTTAGATTCATAAAAATTTTGAATATTCGAAAGAAAAGGAAAATGTCTGACTTATGATAAATCAGCTATGCTGAAATACAGATCATATAATTTAAAGCTTCTGCAGTGGAATGAGAAGACAAGTTGAAAAAAAAAAACAAATTTAATTTTAATCAACCCAAAAGACAAAAATACAGTTCAAGAAAATATATAACCATTTATAAGTGTTAAAGAAGATAACATAGGATAAATTAATTCATTTGAAATTCAAACTCCTGACAGTTGATTGTGAAATTTGAATTTCATTTAGATTATTTTTTAAACCTTAGCCTAAGAATCCCAAAAGAATTATGAGCAATTCTTTAACTTTAGTTTTCATTATCAGCTCTTTATTATTTTAAAATCATATTCAATATTTTTTTTCTTTTTTATTAAAATGGTCCTTTTTTTTATAAAATCAGCTAATACACTATCATTCGTTTAATCTTGGTTAACTAAAAAGATTAGTTTTACATTAAGTTTTGTATGAAAAATACACAGTTGCATACACAGTTGCATTTTTTTCCGGTTATTTTTGAAAAAATAAATAAATAAAACTTAAACTGTATAGCTACTTATTTTTCTATATATAATTTTTATGCTCAATGTATATAAGAATATCATATTACACACTAATACAGGCATTTTATAAAATAAATTAAAAAATAAACTCAATAAAAATAAATTTCCAAGTGTATTACTATTGTTATTTAAATCATTATTTGGTATTGTTTTTAAAACAGATATTTTTTACAGTACTTTTATTTCCAATCTAAGCAGCTTATATTAATATTTTAAACCCATCATGTACCAATGTTGTATTATTTGTGAACCCTTCACAAAATATTTTGATATGTATTGAGGTTGGAAAAAATGTAGTAAAATTAATTTTTACGTGATAATTTTGTTAATATTTTTAATTATAAATTTTTTAATCAATATCATCTGACAAATTGAGTTTTAATAAATCTCAATTGCAAACATATTTGGATTTAAAAAGTTCAGATAGAAATGGTACTAATATAATCTAAATTTTCATAGTTATTATATGGAACATGATAATTTGGGTCAGAATTTGATTTGTAATTTTTAGTGTACAGTGATATATTTCAAATTTTGTTAAACAATATGAAAAGACATTTAAGAAACACATGTTTTATATATTTTTTTATTGCATATTACTTTTTAAAAGGAAGTAATAAATTTCCATAGAGTTTAGTTTCAACAATACAAAAATCATAATCAAATTTTTTAACAGAAAAAATTCCCCATAATATTAACAGTAACTCAAATTAAAAATCAGGAAATAAATATTTCATGAACACATTCATGGAACCACAAGATTTGAAATACAATTGTTTTATTTGTGCTAAGTCATATGAAATACAATTTCATTTGAAATAAATAAATGAAAATAATGTTAGAAAATTGACAAGTGAAAACATTTTGAGATAATTTTGGTCTAAATAATTTACGGTCATAAAAGTTAGTTTAATTTACAAACAAGATTTCTCTTCCTCCATTGTTTTAAAAGCAGGTTTCTAATGTATTTTGAGGTGCACAAAGCATTTTAAACTATTTTCTAAATATTTCAATATTTTGTTGGTAAAACCAAGAGAATTAGTTTATTTAATAGTTTGGAAGATGTAAAATATATTATGAATTTATGAAATAATTATTCTTGGAAAATGTAGAAGATTTTGTGAATAAACAAATATGAAATATTACTACTTTGATAATATGAAACAGAAGGTTTTAGTGTTAACATTATATATGTATATGAAGTGTGTTATTTTGAATTCAAATACTAAAGATTGAACACAGAAATTTACTTTCTTGATAGTAATGGAAAAGATTCTAACAATCCAAGAATCTCATTTTCTGTTTGGTTTCAATTTTCATAATTCATTAGTTATTTAAAATAGAGTACATTTTTATATCGTTCAATCTTAAACAATAAATACCTTCAACAAAGAGTCAAGTAAAAAATAGGCCCTATACAGAAATTTTTTTATTGGTATTAGAAGAATTAAGTTTCGAAGTAAAAATGAATCTTGATTATTTTTAGTGCTCAACATTTTCATAAAGGTCTGGATGTTAACTAATATCACTCTTTCTCAAATTTATCAGAATTATATATTATCAAGTTAACAAGTGTTTACTCATTTCAATGAATTTCAAAAGTTTTAGATATGAGATACTCAATAAACTCTCCTCTCTTGCAGAGTAAAATTCGGCAGTATTTTAATATTATTTCAATTGATATACATTATTATTTGCTTTGTTTAAATAGGTATTGGTTTTCATTCAAATGTTCTCATTTTCATGCACAGTTTTGATTGATTTTAAATCATAATTTTTACAGTTGGAAAATCTTATTTGGATATTCTGATAAACAAAGGGCATAAATTACTTTAATAATATACATTAACACAGGAATTAAATAGATAAAAATTTAATATCATTAGGAAACTATTGATATTAATGAAAAAAAAACTGCTGCGAAAATTTATATCCTGCTTAATAAATCAAATCAGAGAAACAATCCCCCCAAAAGTACAGTTGATATCATACAAGCATTTTTATGGGATGTCACTAGAGATTAGGGCAATTATTCCGTTGTAAATGGAAATTTGATTTCTTGGAAATAGAATCAATTGACGAAAGAAATAGCTAGCGTATAGTAACAAAAACATTTCAAGTGATTATCTTGAACATATTCTGATCAATGAAGATTCACTATAGGGACGAAAGCAGAGGGAAAGCTGTCTACATCAGCGCTACCTTTTGACTTGATGCTTGACGTAAAAACTGTGGTTTGAGAATACCGATGGTCATTGGTTGATGAACTTTCAATGACCATTGGTTGAACGATCTATTGTTTAGCTATCGTTTGATAAATACGGCCATAGATCTGTTAAATTAAAACAGAATTCGAGTATATGTCACTTAGTTAATTTTACTATACTTCTTTCTTTTTCAGGCAGATATTATACTCTCCAACTACTTACTGTAATACAAAATTTTTATCCATTTATGGATCCGGTCACGCTGTGCGACGATTTATTTAACAAGCTTTGGCTACTTAAGGAAGAAAAAATTAGCTGGCATGAAATGTTTCAAAGTTTTTTTTATCTTCGAAGATCTATCCTAAATGCAGTTGATCAAAGAGAACTTGACGCCTCATGTTATAGAACCACATCACACTGCAGCGACTATGTGCAGACAAACAAAATTTTATCCGGTATGGATCCTTTCACGCTTTACATCGATTTATTTAGGAAGTTTTTGCTTCTTAAAGAAAAAAAAATCTCTTGGTCTCAATTTTTTGAAAGTTTCTTTTTTCTCCAAAATTATCTCTTATGTGCAGTTTGTCGAAGAGAACTTACTGACCCATATAAAAAATATTCGATACACTGCACCCACTATGTGTGTAAAGAGTGCATTTTCGGAAAACTGCAAATTTCATGCACATGGTGTCACAATTCTAGAAATTTTGAAATAAGTCTTCGTCTTAGAATTTTAGTTCATTTTTTTAAAAATTTTTATACATTTATGTTGTCGAGTGAAGATTTTCGAGATACTTTTATCCTACAAATACTTTATTCAAAATTGAAGGTAGCTGATGGTAGTAATGTTCGTGATGAATTTCTTTTTAAACGTCCAAGAAAACAAATTACGAAAATAAATCTGCCCTCTCTTACTTCGATAATTGAAGAAGATGAGAATGAGAGAATACAAGTAATTTTTAAATTATACCCACTCGTTTACTGTGAGAATAGCACTGGTCCTCATAAGGTGCCTGGCATTTCACATGGTTTAAAGTTATATGAGGGGGTAAAATCATGTGTGAGCGAGGAATTTACGTGTCATTGTGGTCATGGTGCTATAAAGCCTGACCAAACTTGCAGAGTGTCAAACTGTCCTTGCTTTTATGCAGGAAATTCATGCTTAGGTTGCTGCTGTGTAGGTTGCAACAATCCTCGGATATGTACAGCTCGTAACTTTAAAGTTTTGAACTGTGGGTCAACTGACAGACTTATAATTACTCCCCCAAAAAACCCGAATGGAGTTCCACCACCACCAGAAGTTATACATATCCAGAATTTAAAACTGCTCAAGAACCATGAAGACATACAAAACCCTCCGTTTGTAGCAAGAACTGTAGAGTTACCTGAAACTGAAGGCGTAGGAGAAGCAACAGATGTACTAGAAAGTACAGATTTTGAAATTCCAGATTTGGGAGATATAAGTAAATTCGGAACAATTTCGGATTTTGCAAGAATAACAGATTTAGGACCTAATTTGGATTTTTAAGAAATTTCAGAGGTTGGATAACTATAGAAGTAAGAGAAACTATAGAGCTATCAGGGTATCAAGTAAAAAAACAGTGAGTAATAATTAAATATGCTTTTTGTATTTTTTAAAAATTGTTTCTGGAATATTTTCACATTTTTATTGGAAAGTTAATATTGCAAATGTCAACTTTTTAATCTTCTTTGTAAGAAAGTGTTATGACTTGCCCATATAGAAATCGGACTTTTACTTATTAGCTAACAATTTATGTTTCTTGTTAACACAAACATTTGTTTATTTTATCTGGTCTTTTTATGTGAATTTGTGAATTAAATTTCCTAAGACAGGGAGAACAAGATCGGGATGAAAGCGATGAATTTTAAGGTATGGTTATTGAAAGCATGAAATTTTTGTTGAATGCAATTACTTCAGTAATCTTTCTTTCATGCAAATTTTATTTTAAGTAATATAATTTATACTCTTAATTTCAATGACTGAAGGAAAATGTAGGAAGATAGAATATATTTATATATATGATTTAAGAAATATTTATTATGATTATATGATTTAAGAAAATACGCTTGTATCCATGAAATATAATGTGGTGTATTTAAACAGGTTTCTTCAGTTTATTTTGTCATGAATGTATTTTTCTGCCGTAAATTTGTTTCTGTGTTCAAGTAACAGGTATTTCTTCAATTTTGCATGATTAATATTAACGAATATGTGTATTTTTATGTAAAACGTACAATTAATTGTAATCCATTTTTATGTCTTTTCTAGTGTCGCATTTAAATATTTCATCAGCATTTTATTTATCCAAAATACACACACACATTATATATATATATATATATATATATATATATATATATATATAATAACGTGTGTGGGGGGAGTCTAAATAAATCTACCAGAAATTAGACTCTTCAGATAGTGGGGTTTCAGTTTCATGTTTAGGGTTTTTCAATATTTACGGGTTAGTTTCTAACCAAGATTAAAATAATGCAAACGAAAGATGAAGATACTTCTTTAAAAAAATAATAAAAGAATTTATTTAGAGTTAAAGGGGAGTATTTACAGGGAAATGTTAAAAAGAATTAAAACATGAAGATATTAAATAAACAGGAAGTTAGATTATTTCTTCTAGGAGGACGTTAGAAGTAACAAAACATTACGACTGAAAACATATTACCTCGTAGCCGCGTACTTTGCAAGCGGGAACCGCTTGACTCGTGGAGACAGACGTCTTTCTTTTACGGATGTTAGTGGGCTCTGGCTCATATTAGTTGGGGCATTTTTTCAAAAGCTCGATAGATGACGTTGTTCTGGAATGTTATATTAGTTAAAAAACTGTTTTACTAATTAAAGTTAGATCATTACTCTGGGAAATGATCTAACCTTTTTCAACTCTTACTTTGAATTACGTAATTCATGATACATGTACATGTATCATCGGATGTTGACAAAACAAAATGAAGGCGGATGATGGTTAAATAAAATAGCTCTATGGGATATCCCCCCCACATATATGTCACTTTTTAGTAATTTAAACTGATAGACAAATTGCTTTAAAAAATAATAATAAATTATGTGTAAACTTAAAGTTGCGGTTTAGAAGAGTATAAACTTTTGAAAAGAATAGGTAGATAGAGGTGGTTATTATGTGTTTAATTTAATGGCCCATAAAAGAATCCTAATCTGGCAATTTATAAATATATCCAATTCTTAAATGCCGTCTATGCTTTATGGTGTGGTCTTACTTGAATGATTTGTGAAAGAATATTAATCTGGTTGCACATGAAATATTTCTTTTTCTTAAATGTTAACCGTGTGTTATGGTGTCACTTCAATGGCCATAAAAGAATATTCATTTGGCAACAAATAAAATATTTGTTTCTTAAATGTTAACTGTCTTTTGTGCTTAACTATCTATAATGATATGTTAATTATCTGTTGAAGAGTATTGGAAATTGATATAGCAACAAACTAAAGATTTGTAGTTTTCTTATTACAAAGGTAATATTTAATTTAAATTCTTCTGTTTATGAGTCTTTTATTGTTTTATTCCTTTTTTTATTGATATGTAAAAGGTTGATGTTTTTTAATTAATTAGATTTCATTTCAAGTGAAGTTATTCTTTTAACAGAATATTTCTTTACAAATTTTTTGCTTTGAGAGATGCATTTTAATTAATTCATTATTCCTTTCTGAATAACTGAAATCAGTTGTATAAGTATTGTTGAAGTTGAAATTAGCGCAAAAATGTTTGTAAAAAATTAAATGGGGAATAAACTTCTTTCTTTATATGGTCAGATACCATAACCACGAAGTCTTCTGAAACAATTGGTCATAATCTTTCATTAAATGTTAATATTATTCAGTTTTTTTTGAAATTATGTGAGAGAAATAATAGATTAAAAATGTTTTCTCCTTTAACTTTAAGAAAGATTTCCTATTTTTGATTGTCATTAATTATGAAGATAGTGAGCATACGTGTAATGTTGCAGTAGAACTAGCCATCTGAAAGGTAAAAAAAGATTGAAGGATTAGTTCCATGCAAGGATGGAATTCCAAGAGGTTAGTGGTACAGCATCTGTATTAGTTTAAATTTAAGGAGAAAAGACCCGCTCTGTCATCTGTGCTAACGTAAGAAAAAAAAATTAAAAGAGAAAGGATGAAAATGTAGGTTATTAATACTTTTACTCTGTATAAAGTCAGACTTAACCAGGAATTATCAAAGGAAAAATGGTATTTCATAATTACTTTATTTCTGTCTTATTAAATAATTTGTCTGTTTTGCAGTCATCAAATAAACAAAATATTATCCTTCACTCATTTATTGAAATGTATGATTTCATTAATTGTTTCAGTAGGAAAGTTTAATTACAAGTTTCTTTATTAATTCTATATATTCCAAGTAAAGCACTTCAGTTGGCAATTAATAATGTTTTCAATGAAGTTTTTGATTTGCAATATGTTCTGTTTTGTGTTATTTTTTAAAATTTTCCTTGTTATGCACTATTTTAAAATCTTAGAGAAATTATAAAAATATAAATAATCTTTATGCATGTGAATTTTGGATAACTTTGCAAAAATTCTAATAAAATACATATACTGTTCGTTTCAGTATCCACAGACTGCCACTTTTCGACGATTCTATCTCTTTAATCGTTTATCGTTTCTAGAATTCTTCAACCTTGATTTTCGCTTTATTAGATATCTTTTTGTTCAGTTTTTGTAAATATCGTGTCGTTTTTGACCGTATTATTTTAATTCAGTCTGTATGTAAACCGAGTTGGTTTTATTGTTAAATGTAAACATTCCCTCCTTTCATTTCACTCCTATTTGGACGAATTAATTCCATCCTAAAGCATGCGCAAAAGCACGGAAAGTTTTAGAATCCGTTGACAAACAATACATATGTTAAAGATTATTTCTGCAAAGGACATTTTTGCTGTTCACTTTTTTTACTTTTAAATTGTTTCCTATTTGGTTCCCCCGACCCCAACTTAAGGTAGATCCCGCCTTCTTTTGGACAAACTGAGTTACAGAATTGAAACTGTAAAAGAGCTTGCTAATGATTTACGCTCATTGAATTCAGTCAATGATAAATTTAACATGCATCCTAAGCTATCGAAAAGTTTTTTTAAAAAGTGCTAAGATTGGGCCAAAAGCAATTCGCGGAAATGAATATTATCTAATACTGATGCTCTGTCTGAGAATCCTCAAATGGATCCTTCGCATAACAAACTTTGAATGAGATGAGTGTACCTGTTACAACAGACACATTATGGGAGAAAATAATGTTTCGTTTTTTTCTTTTTGATATACCCACAAAAGTATTATTTGAAGAAATAGTCGAATAATTAAGTAAATATACTGATATAGAACTCACCAAAATTCGCCAATTTTTAATATAAAATGAAATTAGGGAATTTTTACTTGTCTTTATAACCATCCTTTGAGCTTTTTTCGCCAGAATCTATGAAAATTTTGTTCACAAATAAAAAAAAATCCAGTCTTTTGTTGACCGTTAAAAGGCAATGCACAAAATGCTTAAGCCTTTGTCCATACGACAAAGGTTTGCGATAAAGGAAAAGTGGGTCACCTGTGTGTGGCACATATCATGATGATGAATGCCGTAGTCATCAAAAAGGCATTCATTGTCAAGGAGAACACCCAGGAACGGCAAAGATTCGTCCATTAAAGAACAGTAAATATCGAAATTAGATAACATTTGAAGCGAGTAGACTCATTCTAACACATGCGCAAAAGTACGGAGGGTTTTAGAATCGGTTGCCAAACAATAGATTTGTAATAATTGATTTATGGATCAGTTGAGAAAATAATATAAAAAAGGATAATTCCTGTAGTTATCTAAAAGTTTTAGAGAATGTTTATAAAAATTTCAGCATACATTGTTTCTACTTTGTGTGTAGAGATTGCATATACTATGCATTTTGTATACTAATGATAAAAATTTAAAAGATAATGTTCTAATCAACGTATTACAAACGTATGTGCTGAGTTATAATGCCATTTTAAGCTTGATAGTGATTATTAGAAGCGGTATAGATTATTTGGGAAAAGATGATTACTTCTTCCAAATGCTGAATTTAAAAATAATTAAAATGTGAATGGAACATGGACAGTTGAATAGACTGCACTTTAACAATGTTTAAGCAGTTTCAAAGAATTGCTTGTAAGAAAATCACTTTTATTTTAGGAAGCGTTCTAACTTTCCTTTTGATCTTACAAAAATCATAATATATAGTTCTAAATCGTTTGTTTTAATATATTGCCATATCAAAAATAAAGTACTTAATATTGTGATATTATTAATGTGCACCCTAGAAAGCTAACTTTTTATGAACAAAATTATATTTGCTTTGTTACAAGATGATGATGCTTTCCACTGCCCATGTCGAGGTTGTAAGAGCCCTTGGAAATATAGAACCTATCTTTTCCTATTTGTGAAATATTGGCTATAAAAGCTAAAGCATTCATAGGATTAAGCCAAACCTTCAGATCAGGTAAATAGGAAGTTTATGGAAGCATCGTTCTTTGCGTGCTCATGCTTTAATATTTTACTTTTATATCAGAAAATAAAGTTCGATAATATTAATCATCACAAGATACAATGACCTCAAAACACATGAAGTAATATCTGCCGTTTTATTTAAAATAGTAGAAAATAGATAATATATGTATATGAATAAAAATGTTATATTAAAAAAAGATAATATGTATTGAACAGAGAGTCAACAATGTGTAATGTCACTTGTTTGTAGTAAATAAAATTTTGATAAAGTCAGATTAGAATGGAACAATGTTGAAGGGTTTCAAATGAATTTTTTTTATATGTTCATCGAATTTACCCCTGGAAAACTTTGTATTTTTTAAATAGAATTTTAAAGAGTGGATATTTGGCAGAATTCATCTTATTTGCGAAGAAATACTACAACTTTCTCATATAGAAATTAGTTTTACATATTTATTAGCTAACCGTATGCATTGTTCTTAGCACAAGTATTAGCTAATTTCATTATTCTTTCTGAAGCAAATTTTGAGTGAAAAATTTCCTACGACAGGAATAACAAGATAAGAAATGAAATGATAAGATTTCAATTTTAGAGTTTAAAGCTATAAGTTTATTATTGAGTGCATTTATATTTATTCTGATAATCTTTTCTATAGTACACATTCTATTTAATGTCATGTAGTCTGTGTTTTTTATTTGAATAACTATGTAGAACTTTAGGAAGTTCAAGTAAAATTTGGCATTTCAAAAAAGTGCATATATCCTTTATATGAAGTGCTGTATTTGCTCTACAAATACATTTTTCTGTTTTATATTGTCCTTATTACATTTTCATGCTTAAACTCTGCATTTGTGTTGTATAAGTTGGACAGATGTTTCTACAATTTAGCATGATTAATATCTATGAACGTGTGTACATTGCTGTTTCTAAAACATGCATTTAATTGTTATCAATGTATATGAACAATTAAATATTTCATCAATATTTTGTGTTCTCTGAATCAAAGGATATTTTTATAATCTTCTTCATTTCATGAAGCAGTTTAAATCCTGTGTAATTTTTTTTTGAAAACGATAAGTAGATGAATGTTTTTGTAATGGTCTTACTTTAATAATTCATGTAAGAATATTAATCTGGTGACTCATAAGATATTTATATTTCCTAAATGTTAATTATCTGTTAAGTGTTATTTGTCTGTTTCATGAGTATCAGAAATCAAATGTATCAATAAACTTAAGATTTGGTGTTTTCTTGTGATAATGGTAATGATTATTTTAAATTCGACTACTTATGAGTCTTATTCTATTCCTGGATATGTATAAGATTGATTTTTAAAAAAGTTATATCAGATTTCAGTTCAAGGAAAATAATTTCTGTAATAGAATATTTCTATAAAAAAAGTTGCTTTGAAAAATGTGTTTTAACTCATTTATTATTTCTTTCTTTCTTTTTAAATAACTGAAATCAGCTTTGTATAGATATTGTTGAATCTTAAATTAAAACAAAAATGTTTGTTCTAGAATTATGTGGGGAATATGTTTCTTTTTTTTTAAAAAAAAATATTTTTTGATTATATGCTGTAACCACTAAGTCTTATAAAACAGTTGTTCCTATTTCATTAAATACTACTATTGTCCCTTTTTTGTGTTTTTCTTTCTTATTCTGACTATGGGAAAAATTAATAGATTGAAAATTCTGTTTGAAACAAACTATGCGTGCCACATGTTTTTACAGGTCTAAACGTCTGCAAAATTTTAAGTAAATTTAAATATTTCCTTCCTTTATTAAAAGAATTGTTTGAAATTTTTTTTTTATTTTGTTCAGCATCATTTTTCATTAGAACAAAAGAAAATAAAAATCTAAAATTTTAAAACAGTGATTTTGTCAGAAGTCAGGAAAGCTCTTCTTGCTATGTCACTTTACAGATATGTTTTCTCTTTTGACTTAATATAGGATTACTATTTTTGTTTGTCATTAACTCTGAAAGCAAAAATTATAAGTGGAATGTTACATTAAGAATAGCTATCTGGATAGTCAATAAAAGGCAAAAATGTTTGTTCCATTCAGCGATAGAATTTTTAGAGGTTAGTCTTGCAGTATTTGTATATGTTGGTATACAGGATTAAAAATTCTTGTATATCACCTATACGGCTCTTAAAGAAAAGGTTGATAAAGACAAAAATGTATTTGAAGTTGTTAATGATTTTACTATGTTTGAAATTTACTTAACCTAGAATTATCAAAGTAAAAAGGTATTTGATAAGTGTTTGTTGTACAAGGTGTCCATACGACCCTACTTTAAAGTTGTCTGCAGGTGAAACTATTGTTCAGAAAGTTACGAAATTTTGTATAGGACGTAATGAAGGAATGGGAATTTGTTTGAGCAAATGAAAAAAAAAGGGGGTTCAAATTTTTACCACCAGGGGCAGTTTTTCAAATAAATTACACATTTAGCATATTTTCGACAAATTTAATTACAACAAAACATGTTCAACATGACAGCCATCAGTTTTCGCTACCATCTAGAAACCTAAGATAGCATGTTTCACAGTTGAAAGGGGGAAATAGTATGAACATGCTGTGAGATGCTGCTTTTTAAATCAGATAAAATTCTTGGATTATCACGACTTACTAGATGTTTTAAATGTCTCCAAAGTCAAAAGTCACATGGATTAATGTCTGGAGACCAGAGATAACGAAAGTGACGGCCGATGACAAGTTCACCGGACAGCGATATGTATCATTAATTCAGAATAAAATTGTCCCGTATTTGAAATCTCGTGTGATGATTTGAAAGTGCTTTTCGAGCACAATTTTCATACAAGTTGGTGCTCCTCCACACATTAGCCGTTTTGTAAAGGCCGTTCTTCATAATAATTTAACAGAAACGTGCCATCAGCCACCACGTTCGTGATCTGTGATCGACCTGGTCTCCAGACCTAAATAAATGAGACGTTTAAAATATCTAGTAAGTCGTGACAATCCAAGAACTTTATCTGATTTAAAAAGAAGCATCTCACAGCATGTTCTTACTATTTCTCCGAATACACTATGGTCAATTGTGGAACATGTTATCTTACGATGCCAAATGGTAGCGGTAAATGATGGCCGTCTTGTTGAACATGTTTTTTTGTAATTAAATTTGTCGAAAATATACTAAGTGTGTAGTTCATTTGAAAAATTGCTCCTGATGGCGAAATTTTGAACTGCTCTTTTTTATTCGTTGAAATAAATTCCTACCCCTTCCTCACAACAAAATTTCATAACTTTTTGAGCAATAGTTTGGCCTATAGACAACTTTAAAGTAGGATCGTTTAATTATGGACACCCTGTACGTTTTTATAGATAAATTTGTGCTTGTTAACAGTCACACACATACACACAAAAAAAGGGCTCTTTCATTTATCGAGTGAATGGTATAATTTCATTAATTCAATCTGTGGAGGAATTTTTCTTACAAGTTCCTTTATTTACTTAACGTATTTAAAGTAAAATACTTTATTTGCAAAATTAACATTTGTAAACATTGAAGATTTTCATTAGCATACTGCTCTGTTTTGCGTTATTTTTGAAAGCTCTCTCTCTCTCTCTTTATTTATATAACATTTCAAAATGATTGAGAATTTTTAAACTTACACTAATTCAATTTGTTATGCTTGATATTTTCAGTGAATCAATTTCTTCGGAAATATTTTTTATAAAATACGTATGCATTTGAATTTATATGTCTGGGCATCTAACCAAGAGAAAATTTTTTGATTGGAAATCATTCTTATTGCTGCTTAAAAAGTACCAGAGATGGTTGTAATAGTTCCTGACTTTAATCACATGTAAGTTGTTATGTAGCATATTATAGATTTAAAAGTTTGTTCTAAATTGACTCAAAATTTTATAAGCTTTTTTTAAAAGTTAGTGTTACCTTTTAAGTATCAATTTATTTTTATCACATTAATTTAGCTGCTAAAAAAGCTTTAGGAAATATGATTATATTTATATTTAATTTGGTTATTAAAAGAAGCGTTTGTTGTTTAAAAAATTAGCTTTTGAAGTGAATGAATCGAACAATTTATATTTAATCATACTTCTATATGATAATTTATAAATGTTTAAGAAAATATGCATTATCTGCTTTTAAATTTCAGAAAAAAAATGGAAAGATCTGGTTTTACTACTTATCTATATGTAAATGTTGGTCTTACATTAAAAAATCAAGATAGGTAATTGGAAATTTTTTACAAGCAATAAAAAGAATATTCAATTAGTATAACATTGTTTTTATCATATCATTATTTAGTGGAACACTGGAAGTTTTGAATTAATTTTGAATGATAGATTATGTAAAAGTGGCATAACACACTATAAGTGGATTGATTATTTGGTCATAACTGTGTGTCAGCAATAACAACAAGTAAAGGCGTTATTGGATAAAGTACTGAAACTTAGAGATATCCAAATTATGAATTTTTTTCTTCATATTGCCTGTTGCATATTATTCTCGGCTTAAGCCATTAACGTCGATATTAATTTAAAGCATAAGTTTCTTTTTAAATTATTAAAAAACCAAAATTAAGAAAATTGTGAAGTAAAATATTGTTTTTTTTTCATTTTTTGAAAGTCAATTGAAATTTGTTATAGATATATTAAAGAGATTTTAAAAATATAATAAAATAATAATTAATATTACTGTTAATTTCCTTGCATTGCCTTTAAAGAAAGTATATTCCAGTTGAAACCTGTTTAAGATTATGTGTCTTGCCAAATTAGTCTGTTTTTGAAAAGCTATGAAGATTTTAAGTTGTTAAACCTACTTCCATTTTATTTTAAATTTAATTGTTGTCTATGTCTAAATGAATGTCTTGTGTTGTTGTAAAACGATATTTTTATTTTCAATACGTTACAATGGTTTAGTCAGGATATTGAAAATGCAATTGTCTTCTAATGAATACGCTAAGCATTAATATGTTAAAACAGATATCATGTGAGCATTACTTACACACATATTGATTTTCAAATGATATCCCCTGTCATTTGAAATTTATTCAAGTTTAATACATTTGTTTTGTGTTCCGGAAATTTTGTGGTGCTATTTAATAATGAAAATAAAAATTGTACCATTGATTTTGAAGGACTGACGCTATTAAAAAGTTTTAATCTATTTAAATTGAATTAAAATTGATATTAATTCCATTGATAAATCTGAAATTTATAGGTAATGTCTGTCTTTTGGAGCACTGTAACATTATAATTTCTAAATTTATATACCGAAGTTGCATTTCTTGGGAGTTGTTTACACTTTCTCATAAGAAAAAGGAGAGAAAAATGTGGATGTGTCTTCATTTGGAAATTTTCACTGTGACTGTAACCGGGGAGCTTTACTGTTTTAAATCATCAAAATCTCGAGAGCGTACCTTCAAATAATAACATCTGAAATTTCCTGTCGGTTGGTTGAACGAATAAGCCACAAGAAGCTCATACATCAAGGAAGTTTTTCGTGACAACTTTGGATATAATGACAATTAAAAAAATGCTGAATTTTAGGAATTTGTGATTACATAATAAATTAATTTTTACTCATAAAAAGTGATATGTTTGAAAAAGGCCCAAATACCAGGTTAAAAACCAAAAATCTATTGTCGCATTCTGATATATTACAATACTATATAAGAGGAAAATTACAACTAGCTCGAACATATAAAAGCAGAATCTATTAGTGATGATATAAAATTGGTACCCACTTACTTCACCTTTTTCTAAAGGTGTTCGAAGTAATTTAATACGCGTTCTGTATAAGCATATTGAACTCCTTATCTAATATCTCTTTCATGAATACAATATAATCAGAATATAATAACTGAAAATGCTTAATCTGTTTCAGATTTTTATTAAATTTTAAAAATTTTCCTAAGACTTCAATCTATATTGAAAACAATTAAAAATAATCGTAAAATGTTTACTTTACAAATAAGATATCTTCGATAATCATTTCTAAATAAATTACTGAAATAAAGAATAAGGTGGCTTGTAAATTATATATTTATTTTAATATTCACTATTCACATATAAAAATACAATTTAAATGTAAAGCAGAACACCTTGTTAAGTATGAATATACATTTAGTGTGTAATGAAGACTCTAAAAACTATCTACATACCAAAGAGTTCACATTGGCTATTTGAGAAACAAAATTAAAAGGATTTAAGAAATTAATAAAATCACAATTGTGGCGCCTGGTAATTTTTCGTTTCTCTTAAGTATTTTATTGCCTGTGTTCATAAAAGTTTATTATCACTGTGAGGTTTCTTTCTCATAAGCTGATTTCCACATATCTGCTAGGCAAACCGATGAATGGAAGCGGTAAAAAAGCATGAGGGGTAATGTTGTGTGACCAATGAACATCCATATTAAATCTCCAAAGTATTCTTCTTGTCCGTGATAATGCTCAACGCTTTTTAACTCAAAAGTATTTACAATCCACAGGGTCAGATTCAAAATGATTAGAAATGTGATAATTTCCCTTCCAGGTTTCTTGTAACGAAGACTTTGTGAATTGCTGCATCTTCTCAAGCCATCAATAATGAATGGAGTCTGAACGATTACCTGAATAGTTACCAAAATATGTAGAGCTAGTCGACTATAATTTTCATTGCTATATTCAGCCATGACGGACATAATTCCATGGATAAAATAAAACGGCAAGGGAACGAATAACAATACATCGTCCAAAAAAGTTATGGGATGTTCGCTTAGATCAAGTTTCCGTATTTGATAAAAGGCAACAATGACGGCGAGCATACCAATCATTGTTAGTCCTCCTTCTTGAACTGTATGAATGATAACTGCTTGAGGCTCATAACCTTTTGTTGACATGGCTACGAAAAAAACTATTACAGTTACTATAGTAGTAAGTAATAGAAAAAGTCCAGTGAATAATCCTTTGTTGGCGGAGTGACAGTCAGCATTAATGACAAGATTGCTCTGGTAAGTGATTTCATCACTGCCAAGTTCATCTTGAGATATTGTGTGCCGCAAATGATGGGGATTCGAGTGGCTATGCTCTGTTCCGATATTTTGCCATACAATGAACCATACACCAGCTAGGAGGAGGTTGAATTCGATGGCAAATGGATAAAGGTAAGGTATGGCACTTAAGGATCGGGTTGACAAAACTGATTCTGCAGTGCAATGATAAGGATCATACCAGTTTTCTCGCTTTCTAACAAGAATATTGAAGCTGGCAATATCTGGGAAATAGATTTTATAGAAACATATTTTAAAAATGCATTCTTATTGTACTGAAAATAAGATTTTTTTTAAAGTTTTATTTATTTACCTTTTAATGCTGCGATTAATTGTTTCTCGACTTTATAACCAGATAGTTTCACTGATACATAATTTATTTAATAATATTTAAATAGTCTACTATCCCCGAGAAACTTAACATCAAATATGTTTCGATTCAAATGCATTGGGAAGTCAGTGAAAGTTTAATTATAAATTCCATCTTTATAAACATGAAACAAGCTTCATTAAAATGTATTATAACTAGAACTATGTTTTCTGTAAAAAATTAATAGAAAAAAATTGCTTTTAACTTAAATAACAAAATACTATTCATTAAAAATGATTTTTATTCATTATTTAATAGTCAGAAACTATCTTTTGGTTATTTTTTATAATAAAATATTTTTGGTAAAAGTATATTAGACAGGTAGGTAGCATTTTTATAATTTTCTTGAAATTGTGAACCTTTTAAACTTAAACTGCAGTAGCAACTTTTCTTATAGGATTTATTTTCATTGATACCCAAATAAAATTGATACTGAAGTATATTCTTCATTGGAGAATGGAAATTTGTTAAAAATTGGAAACATTTGTGGTTGCCAACAGTGCTAATCCTTTTTATCTCATGATTGGATGTTTAATTTGGGGATTGGATTCTTTTAGACTGAAAGAATGTTGAATGAGTTCGTTTTTTTAAATTGCTGTAATTAAAATCTATTTTTATTGCAACCAAAGTAAGTGTCAAACAAATTTTTAAAAATTATATTATAAAAAGTTTCGAATTTGCCAATTATGTTAGTTTTAAATGCTCATAACAATAATGAATAAAATCGTATGACTTACTAAATTCTGAAGTTGGAACATCACTGGAATTTATAGTTCTCCTATGACTGTAATCTTCAACAGCTTCTTCAACAATTGTACCAAACCAATTACACATGCAAGTAGCGATAAGGTGCATTAATCCAAATCTTGCCAAAACAATGTGTCTGTTGATGACTATCTGCATGAAGTATTGATTAAATGTAAGAGATTTCTGATATAATATCTCTAAATTGTAGCAGAAATACTATATCAAAGTTATTATCATTATCATGTGGGTAAAAATCCAATGGTTGGGAGGATCTTCCCTACAAAGTTTTTCTAGAGACGAACTACTAGTTTTTAGATAGTTTTTCACAAGAGAAGCAAGCTACCCTATAGAGGGGCAGTTAGTTGTTAGCATAGGAATCTCTTAGAGTTGCATTCGATCTGTCAGCTTAAAAAATGAGATTATTCAGATTTATGACTATATTTTCCAATTTTATTGGATTAATTATACAAGTATTGCAAGTTAGAGAATTTTCACATTTTTTCATTAATAAGTCCCCCAAAATAATAATGTTTTAAATTAAAGTGATATTTTCTAATATTAGTATGGTGGAGATGCTTCATTCTATTGAGTCATCCATTGTGAAGTAATAGTCTGCTACGATTGTGTCATCCCTGTAACTTAGTATAAAATAGTTCCGATTGTGAAGGATTTCATTACTTTTTTTGTGCTGCGTTTGTTCTTCATTGTTTTTCCATTTAAACTGATAATTTATTTTTAAGATGTATGGATTAACTCGTTCTAATACATGAAGAAAACATTTCAAATGCTGGGATTTCTCCTCGGCGCGATTGTAGTAAGTCGACTGTTTCACATCTCATAAAGAGATTCAAAACCGAAGGAACCGTAGATAAAGAACCTAGATTGGTCATCTGAGGTTATCTTCTAAATGTGATGCTGCTGCTGAATCGGGGTAATAGAAACTGTACTGAATCGGAAAAAATAGATAGTTCTGCTAGATTTGCTTGAGAATGGAATGAGTCCACGCCTGTCCTTCCCAGTCCCAGGATATTTCGCGTGAAGTCGATTGCAAAGCACAATTACCTAGTAAACACAGTAAAGACGAAAGTAATGTGAAAAAAAAACTATTGGAATGGGCCAAAGTGTTCAAAAAGCGGAATATTTTGGAATGGAGACAAATTATATGCAGAGATGAAAGTAGCTTTTCTTTAATATCTGGCAAACTTGGTTACATTTGGTGTAAACCAAATTAGATAATGAAGTCAAAATAGTACATCAAAACACCTAGAAGGAATAATGGGTGGCTGTGCTTGTCATGTCAGTCAATTGGATAGCTTCATATTGTGCAGGGAACCATGAATGGTGACAAGTATGTTGGTGTTCTGAAGGAACAATTGCTTCGTAGTGCACTTAACATGTTCTCAAGACAGGAATGGATATTTTAGCAAGATCTAGCACTCTGCCATATATCGAAGAATGTAAGACAGACTTTACAATTAATTTTAAATTTCATTTCATTTCAGTTCTGACATCTATATTGAAACATGCGTTATTTTAGGTTAAGGCTGCGTTTGCAAAACATGGTATTAATGTTCTTGCATAGCCAGAAAACTCGCCAGATTTAAACCTCATTGAAAATTTATGAAGTATAATGGGGAAAAAACGAGAAGTTCAGGAATTAATAATTAAAGTGTGACACCATGAAATGCTTAAAGAAGTGTTGCAAAACCTTGTGGATTCCTTGAATAACAAAGAGGCTGCTGTGTAAATGCCTTTCAGTTAACTTGAATATTTTATTATATTTTCTTATAAAAATAACTTGAAATTTTTTCTTTACTACATTTTATTCCGGGAAACCAAAATAGATTCCGATACTGATAATCCGTACATTTTGTTTGCATTTTATCCTTTTTTAAATTTTTTGTTCAATAACTTAATTATACCTAGCCTTTAGAGTAATTTAACATATTAACACACAAAAATATTACTTTTGGGGGACGTTCTTGAAAGAATGTGAAATTTCTCAAACTTGCAATACTTTTGGCCACTATTGTATTGTCGTGACATGAAAGGCTATTGATTAGAAATGTAAATGAATATGAAATTGTAAGTCATGTGCACCAAACATTCCATTTAACAATAAAAGTACAAAATTACAATTATATGCTAACAAGTTAGGTTTTCTTATTAGGTACAAAAGGAAACTTACATTCGAATACTTGAAGGTGATAAATAGTTGATAAAAAGCATAAAGTGGCGACAGAACATGCAATATCACAGACGATGTGTTTGAACAATTGGTTTGATCTTCTTCATTTACGTAAGTGAGAATATGTTGTCCTAGTTGGAGTCCTTGGTAAATTAAATATCCAAAGCAGAAGCCTTTTAAAAAGAAAAAGTTTGTTAATAAAGAATATCATAATCCTGGTAGTATCGTTTATTTATTTTTTAGTTAATTACTGAATGGGAAAGTTAATCTAGAATTTAAAAATAGTAAATTTCACTTATATTTCTGTAATAATTTGAAAGTTAATAATTTCTCATGCATTTCAAGACTTATTTTCAGAAATTTAAATCCAGTAGGTGATTAATTTAGTATTTTTCATGACTTTAAAGAATTCTAAAAGGAGCAGTTACGAATACAATTTTTTTATTATTAATGAAATAACTGTGAAAAAATAGGATGCAATTAATGCTGATTTATTTTTTAAACATATTAAGGTTATAAGTATTCGTTGGAAAAATGTTTGAGCGAATAGTTTACATTAGTAGAGAAATAAAGGACCATTTTTTCTCTACTAGTGTAACCTATGCTCTCAGAAAATTAATTTTGTTCGTTATTTTAAGGAGTTGTAATTGAAAAAAAAATTCGCAAGAAAATACGTTCAACGCTTAAGAAGGAACATTGAAAACATATTGTAATACAAAAAAAAAAGTCTGATGTTCTTTAATTGAATGTAGTTTTAAAAATTAAAATGTGATTCTTGCACTATATGATTAATTTTTCTTTAATTATAGCGAAGAATTAACTGCTATTTAGTTGAGGTATGCGTTATTAGTTGAGACCAGTCTTTAATAACGTCCAGAAAGGAAATTCAGCTACTTTATTGACTTGGTGAAGAAAGATTTCCTTTCTGTGCTTTTTAGTGCTCAAGTTCTCCAAGCCTTTAATGATAGATTTAGTTTACTTCGCAAAAAAATTGCTACAAGCGCATAGTAGAATAGTAAAAAAATTTTGATGTAATATATGGTCTTACCTGCTGATCCTATTTTAAGATAGAAACTACCACTATGTCTTCCCATTAAAAATCGATATGGTGGAGGTTTATAATCTTTGTCATTATTTATGTTTTGTGTTGTTGAAAAGTCGAACCCCGAGTTGATGATGAATTCTGTAGCTGTACTGAATCTGTCGTTTGCTTCTTGCATCGCATCTTCTCGTTCTTTCAACTGCTTGAGAACTTCAGTTTTGTATAAGCACAAATCCACGTGAAATACGACCAACCATAATATTCCTATGGTGAATATGATGCTGCTGAATATCTATAATAAAAAACATTTTCAGATAATTTCATAGCCATATTATTAAAATATAATTTTTTTTATAAAATGAAATATTTTTATTCATTGAAGTGCTGTAAAGTTTGGATTGCAAAAATTCAGTCATTATGAAGAAGAAAGTCTCTCTTATTATTTTGTAGCATTCTCTTATTATTTTATATCCGAAGCAATATAATATATAAAGGAATTTTGAAACAAAAGATCTTATAAAAAGAATTCTTTTTTTAAAGAAATACAGAGTAATAATAATAATAAAAAATTATTCTATGTTTCCGTCAAAAATAGATTTTTCAGCTTAGTTCCCTACTTAAAATAGTTTTTAAATAAGAATTGCAATAACGATCAGGAATTCAGGTGTGCTTCGAATTTGAGGAGATTAAGCTTCCGCATTCAACAAAAATTTATTATAGTTCGGATTTGAACAGAATTGAGTGCCGAAAAGAATACAATGACGTTTTGCCTTAAGAAGGTTGATGAAAATATTTAGTAAATATATGTACAAACCTACTATTTTATGTAAGATATGAAAAATTGATTACTTAAACGTTAATTAAAAGCTTGATGGAAAGTGAATCAAATGTCTGAAAAACTGTAGATCAAGCCTTCGGCATTTATCACATTCAATTCATAATCGGCCGTCCAAAAACTGTTGGCAGAATGGTATATCTTATCCATCCTATTGGAAATATTGCCAAAAGTAGTGCAGATTATAACCTGAATGTACGATATTTGAATCGGATATCTGAAAATCTGCGAACTTAACGTCTTCGACATCCATTGTATTCCGTTCTTAGCCGATCTATCAAAAATAGTCCAAAAAATACAGCATCTTATTGACCTACAACTTGATAGATTATTTTGCCAAATATAGCCAGCTTAAACCGTTACTTGAATATTTCGACTGTTTACCATAAATTAACTTAAAGCGGTTTTTAAATAATCACACTCGGTAATGTGCACCTCTCTAGAACCATCCTGACGTGGGGAAACTTTTGTCTCAACGAAACTCAATCTCTCGCCGATGGTGGCGGTGTTGGTAGTGATGATGAGGGTTAGGAGGGCTAGTGGCTGTTGACAGGGGGCAATTGCAGCCTCCCTCTTGCTGCCGTCGTCTCCAATGATCTGCTAGCAAAATTTCCTTTGAAGTAAGAAAAATGGCAGCTTAGTAGAGAGGCCAAGTATCAGGAAGAGAGCAATAATTTTATCCCTCACCTTGTTCATTTATCTAATGTGTTTTCAACACAAAACTCCATTTCTATGAAAACTAGGGGGATATCTTTATTGCGATTCTTATAAGTTTAGACATTGCTTATTTGGCCGATGCTGCCATTTTAGTTTGTCGCCATTCTTGATTCAATTTCTCCTACTTATTCTTTTTACATCATTGAAGCTTATTTAATTAAAAATTAAATTGCTTTAGATTTAAGTTACTGATATCAATTTGAATGCCTTCTACATCACTATTATGAATTTTATAATCGTGCTTATGTTGCATAAATTATCTAATCGACCGAAAATATAAAAATTAGGTAATATATCTGAATTGAAGAAATGGTGTATTTTCTTCTGGTTCAATGCAGTATTTAAGAGGTTAAGTTGTTTTAAATTTTTTTTCATGTAAGATGCATTTTTATTTTAGAATAACTGAATAGTAAACAAAATGTATTAATTTTTATAATTACTCTGAACTACTCTTACCTCTGAATAAAGTCGGTGGTCTCTGTGCTGATCGTTAATAAAAATGATAACTCCTAGCATGATTAAAAATACTGCATAGATACTACTCATCAAGATAGATAGAGCCCTCCTGAGAAAAAGACAAATAAAATGTGATATAGAACATATCGAACCAATAGAAACTATAGTTAATCCTTAATTTAAGAAGGTATCAAAGTAAAAGCGGATAAAGTATAAAAAGTAAGTATATTCTATTTAAATATCTATTCTCTTCATTTTTTAAAAGCACATAAATGTTTTGACAAAATTTTAGATCTTCTGAGATCATGATTATTTCATTTACTGTACCATGCGAATCCTTTGTAACGAAATAAAAATTTTGCGGTATATTGAATATCTGTATTCATCGGGATTACGAAATATTTCTTAGGATATATTTCCAGTTTTTATTCTTTCTTTTCCTGTCAAGGTACTTCCATGATTGTACTTAACACCTATTTTATTGTTAATTATTAAAGTCAATTAAATTTATTCCCCACTGGAGTATTACTTTTTAAAAGAAACTACAATATGAGCTTTAAATCTTAGATTTTTTAAAAAATTAAAGTTATTTTATTCTATATGAAAAAGCCTTGTGTAGGATAGAAAGACATTGCACGAATATTTAAATCGTTATTGAGGTTTACTTAATTGTTTTATATAATCAAGGGTAACTTTATTCAAAATGTTAAAAATAGGAAAGAAAATATTATTTTTACTTTACTGAAAAAATTTGATATTAGCTTGCAAATTCGAGCAAACAATAATAATTTTTAAAATACCCTGAAGAAATTACCACAATTTTTTGGTAAAATGGGAGATACCTTTCCATTTTAAATTTATTCCAAATACTTACTCTTCAGAAATAGGTCTATGGGATTCAGAATTTCCTACAGGTACATTAATCGCCGAAATGCTATCGGCATAGAATTCGGGTCCAACGATTAGAGATGGAGGCCTTCTCCGAATTCTTGGGCTAGCTGATCCTGGATGAAACTCTAGAGGCCCCCGTGCTGACAAAGATCGTCTGAGTGGTTTGGGGCTGAGATTTCCAATAGATACAGATTCTGGGATACCGAGAAGATTATTGAGGCGAACGTTGGAATTATTGTGAGAGCCTTGAGAAAAAATAACCATAAACATCAATTGTAATTTATCGCATTGAGTAAAGATATTTGCTATAGCATTTAAAGTTAAATAAAAACAATGACAAAATAAGTTCCTGTGCAGAATGAAGGTTTTAGTAATTAGAAATTTAATAGCCTTCTCCTAAAGGTGATGATTTTTTTTTCTCGAATTATTTATTTAGGAAGATCTGCTTTGTTCTAAAGATACCAGCTCTTTATTCTTTCCTTTCCATAATTCTTTATCAAATAGCGATATTTATTCTTAAGAAATTTCTTTGAAATCTAAAATATGTAGTTTGAATGCGATACTGATTAACCACTAATTTTAATCTGAGATACTTAAAATGAAAAAGAATGTCATGATATGAATCTACAAGCAAACGACAAAATGTAAATCAATAGATAAAAGAAAATAACAAGTGAGTAAAAATAGTAAAAGAAGAAAACGGATTTTCCATCTTTACTTACTTATTATTCCAGTGTAACAACAGATATTAATTAAAAACGTTTACAACGTATAAGCTATTTTGAAAAGAACTATCATTAAAATTCTACATATAAAGCAAAAGCAACTAAGTAGATAATAAATAAATTATATTTACTATCTGCCATACTATAAATTAATTATTAAGTTTTAATTTTTCTAACGATGTAATATATTTTTTGTCTAAAATAAATAAATGGTATTATTAACTAAAGCAATATTGTGGTAAATCTTTCATATCATTCATTACACAATCTGACTACTCATTTTACTTCATAATTATCATCAAACGTATTCATGTTGAAAAAATATTCAATAAACACTCATTACTTTTTTATTACATCCTTGAAATGATATTTCAGAGACTGCAAGGAAGTATTCGTAAATAATCGTGAATATGTAGCAAGAGAAACGAACCTGTATTTTACTGTTAATGACGCTTTTATCTAAATTGTTTTACCAAATAAAAAAACAGTGTTCTAGCATAATGAACTAATTTAATAAATTAAAGAAAGATCTAAAAATTTCCTCGTTAAGAAAGTCTATTAGGAAGAAATCTGTTGAGATGAGCTTGAGTGATAATTCTGAAGTACTTTCAAATTCCTTTATCCATCTATGTAAATTTCAGGAAATGTTTCATATTCATAGTTTAAGAAATTTTATTTTTCATTATTTGAGACACAAAAGCCCATTTTATAACTATTATGGTGTTCAATGCCATTTTTATATCAGTAAATATTTAGTGATTGCAAAAAGAATGTATGTTCGAAGTATTCAATATTTCAGAAATTGAAAATGATTGATTAACCCTGTAAAATTTACTTTGATATTCTAAGTGACGAGTGATTTTAAGCAAAAATTAAGATAAAAAAATTACTTATTATTTTTCAATCAAAAAATATTGTAGAATACTAAGTGGACTGTATATATTACTTTTTCAATAAAGTTTCGACGAGTACTGGTTGGTTTTCTGAATGATTAAACAAATTTCTATTCCAAAATCTTTAATTACCAGTTCCATACTTTCCATTACAAGACGCTCACCATAGAACGCCCACAACCAAACGAGACACACACAAGAATGAAACAAAAACAAAAATTAGAATTTACAAGAAGAATGGTTGCCATATTTGGCAAACTATCATCTGACATGGCGATAATTACAACAAATTTGTTTGATATTTAACAAATATTATGCAAATTATTTTTTATTTATTACAAGCATTTTACATCTCTTGCATCATCTTATAAACAAGTAACATAAAAAACAATTTTTTAAAATCAATTCCTAAGGATAACAAAGAAATTTTTTATTTTAGTTATTTTTTAAAATATTGTTGATGTTCTCGTGTTCCGTTTTGCAACGGAAGGAGGGGTGCAGTAGCGTCTGAGGGTATAGACCCCTGAGCACCCGAGGGCAGAAGTCCTACATTTAGCTCACACACGTCACAAACCCTTTTTACGGGGTAGACCTCATTCATTCATCCGTAGATCGTAATTTAGATCTGGAACAGAGAACGATCGCCTCTGACCTAGTACCTCCAGTGGTATTAATCTCGACATGGAGGGCTTTATGACCATGACAGGTGTAATGTCCAAACACACACACATGGAGAGTCTGCGGCTGGTTGGTTCGAGCTTACAGCATAAGGGATGCTAATCCAACGCCCTACCAACCAAGCTATCCCGGCCTAGTAATTACACTTACTATAAATAATTAATCAAAAATTACGCTAGCTTTGAATTTTCAACACCAATTGAAGATTCATACCCTATTGAGGCAACACAAAATGCTTAAATTTTCTGCGCCAGTTGGGGTAACGCAATACAGATTATAATTTTTTAATTTTCTTTATTATGTATTATTTTAAATGCATCAAACATTGAGATAATAAAGAGAATCGTTTGAAATAATCTGTCGGAAACATGTTAAGCCTAACCTCAATAGCGCAGGAGAAAAAACAAACTCAATTCGTTCATTATTTGGCGGTGAGGAAATGAATATTTTTGGCCACAAAGTTAGTTTTTAATTAATTAATAAAAAACTAATTAATATATATTTGAAAAAAACTTTATTAACATCAATTGCCATTCATTACAAGGTTAAAAAAATTTACTTGAACTTGAGTGGATGAATAAAAAGTATTTTATTAACGATCGAAGATTTGGACTATATATATATATATAGGGAGAATGTGAGCTAATTGTAGGAATTGAAAAAATATTGTACTATGAAAATCTTTTTTATATCATATTATACAATTTTATCTCTGTTAGCTAATTTTTATTTTGGTGAAATAGTTTGGTATTTATTTTAGTTTCTCTGATAGCACATATTTTGGATAGAAAGAAGTAAGATGTAAGAGAAAAATTGAAAAGTTTGAATTCGATAACCGTATTCAAACACTAACTTTTTAAAATTGGCAAGTCAAAACTGACTAACGATAATGATCGCGCAGATCTATTTTATGAGGACTTTTAAAACTGTAAAACAAGGTTTTAAAAATCTTTAATCCCCAATCCCTTACACCTAATATATTTAGCCATTAAAGATCATCAATATCATAACAAATTCTCGCCATTTCTTTCATATTAACAACTGATTGTAACGTTTTATAATTCTTTTCATCCATCATTCACTTTTCTTTCGAGTCAAAGGATATAAATTTTTTAAAAAAGTTATTTTATTCATACACAAGGTATCCTAAAAATGTGTAATAAATTTTTATTTTCCTAAATATTACAGCTACTCGTATGCTTCCAATTACAAAGGTTCATTAAATAAGATGATTAATTGTTTCAAACTGCTAGAGTTTCTGTGGAGGTTGATAAAAAAGTTAAAAAGATTTTTTTTTATTCGTTCCTAATTGAGTAAAAATGTAAATTAGTAAAATGTTTCTCTTACATTCATATACTACCACACATTGTTTCATATTATTATCTACAAAATTTACAGAAATATGCCTATTTTTAAATTTAGCTGGAAGCATTTATTTCAGAAATGCAAATTTATTCAATACAAAAAAAAATGCGTCATTTGTTAATATTTGATCAATATAATATAGTCCGATCATTATGACTACAAAGAATTTTCCAATCATGTATAGATTATGTTATCCACTTTGAACGTTCTATTGCTGTAACATCGATTTAACAAAGGAAGGAGGATAAACTGAATCGTTGAGATATCTCAGAGAAGCACCAGAATGCTCCGTAAAAAAATAACATTATTTGTTCCACTTGTGTGCTTTTTAAAATTATGATTTATTTTAATAACAAAGAAGATTGGTTAAGCTGATGGTTTTGAACTAGGCTGGTAATCGTCTAGTTGCATAACTGTTTAGCGATTGCAAACAATAGGATCCTTATTTCTCCGAAGAGGACTAAGGAAGATGAGACGTTAAGCAGATGATACAGAAATGGAATACTCTGCCTTATTTTTCACACTTCCCTCATGCTTGTGTACAAAAAGTCAGCCCAAAACTCAACATTCTAAATCCGATCTATTACAATGAAATATCCTCTTCATTGTGCGAGTAGAGGATATTTCACTATAATAACTGATATCCATTCAGTATACAACTATATGATCAATTTCTAGAATTTTACAATCGAGTCTTATCTTATGTAAAACCAAATCTTTCTTTTCTCAGAAATGCAGTTAGGACATACGAACGTTAATTTCGTCAAGATAGAAACAATTTTCAAAACAGTAATTTTTGGAGCATAATTTTCTATGAATATCTAGTGTTGTATTTATATAATTCCCAGATTAGTCCCATTTTGTACAATAACATACTGACTGGTTACCAATATATTCAGATAGTTTTGAATGACATTGTGTTTGAATTAAAGACTGAATGTCATTTGGCACTACATTTTCTGTAGATCTTTGCGGACGAATTTAAAAGTTTATGTCACAGCTGATGAGTTCGATCCCATATTGGCCAGAATGACTAAAAGAATACTACTTTATATTGATGCCTACGGTGTTCATTAAAAAATAATTTTTAAGCACTTCAATTAATACATTATTTGAACATTTAATGAAAGTTAATAAATGCATTATTATTTGTGACTCTGAACTTTAAATAGTCTTCCGTGATGTGTATGAAGGCATCTCTGAAAATTACAACGAAAGTCTGACTCAAACACTAGTCAGAGGTATGGAAAAAAAAAGGTTTGCCTTCTAATCTCTCAAGGAATTTTATAGATAGAAAAACATGTAACATTGAATATACGTAGCTGAAAACTTTACTAATTGTCCCTTTTCGTGTAAGGGGCAATAAATTTTTTTATTTTTTCTAAATTTTTATTCTCTCTCTTTACAGCAATCAAGGCATTCTCATATGTTTGGTTATTTTATAAATAAATTACTAACGATTGCATCTAATTGTAATATTTAAAGAAAAACACTTGATCCTCTTTTTTAGGACTACCTGTATATTTAACATTTAAACATTAACTAAAAAATGACATCTTAATTAATATGAACGAGAACCTTCTTTCGTTATTTTATAATAAGAAAGCCTTATTTTGTACCTTTTAAAGTGTTGAATGGTGGTTGATTGGGTTTTACTGGCGCAATGGTCATGTTGAATCGTGGCATAAACTATTAAATTGCTTTGTCCTATGAAACGGAGAAGAAAAGTTTGTAAAAGAAGAAGACTATTCTTTTTTCTGTGGTTTAAACTTCAGAAATAATCCGTATTATTAAATTTACATACTCCTAAGATAAATACACAACATTAAATTTTCTAAAACCAACAACATTTTTAGTTTACTTTACAAAGAGAATGTTTGCTAACCTTTCCCACCAGGTGAAGGTGGTGCAGAACTGGTGACATCTTGGCTCATTCGAGGAATTTGTATGGATGGAACAATAATATTTTTCAGATCAATATTGCTTTCTATCCCGCTATCATCTTGAGCTGGTGGGTAAGATTTGACTCTTCCATTCATGTTGGACATACCATGGTAATTCATAGCACCTATCGGGTCACTGTCTGATCGCCGACTCTGAAATAATAACGGTCGACAAGATTAGGTGTCATAAAGAGTAGAGTGGATATGGAACAAAAGTGTCCGACACACATGATACGCATCAATATAAGTATTCGAAACTAAAAATGCCTTTTAGTCAAATGCAAGATATCATTGAATTCACTCTTAGTAGTCTTATTGGAAATGCCTAAACAATTTTTAAAGGAAATATTGTTGAAGTGAGAGGAATGGAAGAAATAAAAACCTCATGGTGAACAAAGGAAAAGCGTAATTTTATGCATATGCTATTTCCCGTATTTAATCCGACTGTATATACCGAGTATTTCCAACAGTGTATGTGTGACTATGTATCCTTATAAGGAGCATTTATCTGAAACTAACATATTTGGAACAATTCACAGAAAAAAAGAGCCAATATCTAACCCTAACCATTGAACCGATCTCCTCAATTTTTATTTCATATGAAAGTTCATGAACCCTAGATATGCCATTAATAATCGTTTTTCCCCTCTTCAATATCGAGAGAAATTTGAAAAATACAGCTTCATTGTACATTATTTATGTGGATATCTTAGAATTTCCTGCAGTAAAGGAAGTGTACCTCAGCCATAACCACGGCACCGATTAATCCAATTTTTATTTCATAGCAAAACTTATGAACCTTAGATTCGTCGTCAATGGTCTCAACACTATTTTTTTCTGGATGTATAAAAAAAGATTTTGACATGATCCTCAGATTTCAACTACTAGAAAAATTTCGCCAATTAATTTTGCTACCTTACAAGCATAACCACAACCATGAAAGAGCTATTCCAACATGCCTGAATGTATGTATTTATCGAGTAAGTATAATTTCAGTTATCGTTTTTTCTGTTGTGATAAGATGTAATTAATTGTTAATATGTTAATAAAATTAATTTTTGCAAACAGAGGTTTATCGAAGACGGCCAGTTAAAAATTAAATTTTTGAGTTAATTTGTGAAATTAAAGTTAATTATCCAATGACATTATTGGTATGACTAAAATTTCTGTAGAGAAAAAATTGTCCGTCTTCATGTTAGAAAAGAATAATTTTATTTATTAATTACACAGGTCAACAGATATTTTGGCATAAAGGGTTCTTTCAATTGCTTTTGTGTTTTTTCAGGTTCTGGAAACAAATGTGATTTTTGTTCTTACCCATCATCTCTGCAATTATATCTCATGACATAACGGTAATTCTAATTAAATTAGGCTTTGGGTACAGGCGTTAAATTAAAAGCCGATTCCTATAATAAATCATGCAAAAAAAATTTAATTCAGTGAAAAACATAGAAACACTCCTGTAAGTCTAATATAGCTTGTCTAAAATTTAGAAGGGGGAAGAATGAAAGAAAAGTATTCTGTTCCACTCTAAAAGCTTCTTTTGTTCAGCATTCTTGAATGAACTTTGTGTAGTATTTTTGCAGATTGAAACAATAATCTGCAATCATATAAGTATTTCACGTGTCATGATTTGGGCGTTTATCGTCTTTGTGCTTTGATGAAAGTGTTCACAATGTTTTCCAATAATGTTGCCAAGATTTTCAGAGAAATGACTCAAATTACTGTGCTTATTAATAGGTTATTAATTAAAAATTTCCATAATAAATTTTGTAAAACATGTTTATAAATTGTAAAATTCCTAAAAAATTACTGCCAATCTATATTTATAAAAAGAAATTAGAAGAATCAAGTTTAAAAAGAAAATTCTCATCTTCTATTCTTAAAGTGTCCTTTATTGCACTTTTTTTGAGTGTTTACAAGTCTTTTCGTAAATTCCAATAGTAATCTGTCATTATTTGAATGCCCTATCTGCCCCGGTATTTGTTCTCAATTATCTTTATGTCCTGTTGTAATCGTTCACAATGTTTTTACTAGTACTATCAGTATTTTTAGAAAACGGTGTTAATGGCTATGAGAATAATGAATACTTACATTCATATTTTAACCAATGTCTCTGAAGTTAATTGAATCATCAACGGAATCATGATTGTCCAGAAAGTTTTTAATAGCCAGAACAAATGAAATCTATATTTCCCACTCTATCCTATTTATGGAATCCACGAAATAATGATTGATACAAATTGTCTTATTTGTAATCCATAAAACGAATTCAGCTTTATGTTTGCTCCACTTATTCCAGGCATTTATTTTGGTCCCAGGCATGCACAGCATGGGTTAACCTGATCATGAGCCTTCATAAAACTGTTCTATTAACCAAAAATTTATATACAGATATCTCATCCATCTAAGAGGCGGCAAGTGACTCTTTTTTCTCGAGCAAAATGTTTTCTCTCTCTTTATCCAGCGTTTTATTTGGTTCTGCTACTCCATAAGCACAAAAAGCATAGAAATTTTGTAATCTCATTACTGACCTAAGAGATGTAACTATTTTGAATTCCACACAAATCATTGAGAAATTCAATCTTCTCCATGACTGATATAATGCTATCTTTTTGTTATTTTTATACACATCAGATATTTAGTGCAAGGAAAAAAAACAGATTTTCTTTTCATGTGATTCTTCGGCACGAAAAATAACTTGTTCTAGGAAGTGCTAAATATTTTATAACTTAGGTACGTTAATTCTCAAAATCAACAAATCAATCAACTGGAGCTGGTAGAAAAACAACTGTTTTCGTATCTGAAACCAGTTAATAAAACAAAAGCTAGTAAAAAAAATCTAGGTACCTAACAGTTTTTTAAAAATCTTTTTTAGCTTTTGCTAGTAAATTAATTAAATTATAAATATCCTTAAAATAAAAAAAAAACGGCATTAAGAGAAATATGAATCGTTATGCTAGATATGATAAAACAAATGATTTTTGATATTTTTAAAATAAAAGTGACAGTAACATTAAGCAGAACCACCAAGTTATTACAAAAAATGAAAATAGGCTTATGTTAATTAATCGCCGAAATGAAGTCAATAAAAATGCGTTAAACCAGACGCAACCTGAAAAATTAATTAAAATACCAATCTTTTTTGAATAGCTGTATTTTACATTCGACAGCTGAATAGTTATTTGAGCTTGTCATAATAATGGCTGAAAGAGCATGTGTATCTTTCCGTAACTTTGTAAAAATTTCCTAATAAAATGCTGTTTCTACTAATTCCCAACTAGTCTCTTAGTTTAAATTTTCAACATTATTTTTTGTCATAAAAATTCAATGAAATCAGAAATTTCAATATTTTCTATAAAATAAATTTGTGTTCAGCATTTTTGATAATTTTTTATTGATTTTATTTAAAAAAATAATTTAAATCACGAAAAAAACGAATAATTATCGTTATGCTGAAATATATATTTAAAATTAAGATAAGATATTTTTTTAATAAGTTTCCAAGTATGTACTTGTGTCAAGTTATATTAATTAAGCATACTGCTTACATATTTGCTTACGAATTTATGCCAACATTTAATATCTTTGAAACAGAATGAAAAAGAATCCATTAAAATTTCATGTGTGTATTTAAATTGATTTGTTAAATTTTATTCTGAATACATTTGAAAGTCTTTGCTTTAGCTTCACTGATTTTATTATTCATAACTTGGCTATATTTTGTGCAATTCTATTCAATCATCATGAATTATGACACAATTCTTTTTGAAAATTCAGCGATGCAGGGCAATGCGCTTTAATCAATCGATTTTCTTGTAGAATGCCATTAATGCCTTTTATTTTAAGTTTAATCATACATTTAAAATGTTCGAATAAGCATCTTGAACCTGTAATCTCTGAAATATTAAATCCAAAATTTGACACACATCTATAATACTGATAGCAATAACATGTATCAACTATCATGTATTTGTATTATTGAGTTTTTGTGTTATCGGACTCGCATACATATTGCAAACAATTTTCTCAATGAAATTTTGATTAGATCTACAATTTTGGGATAAAGTTAACTCACCAGGATGGGTTTTTTTTTTTTTTTGATTTTCTGGTTTTATAAGCACACGGATAAAATTTTGATAAGGCTATAATTAATTCATTTTATCTATAGAAATCATGTTTTTCAGTTATCCTCCCATGTACAAAGACGAATAGATAGGCTTTCTCCTTTTTAATAGATAATCTATAATTTGGTCTTAAAAACATTAATGGTTCCGTTTTCTTTCTTATTTTTCTTTCTTTCTATTGTTATAGTCGACACCTAATTTTTGCTTTTCCGTAAAGCTTAGTTGCTCCACTTAGTTGCTTTAAAGCTTCACCTTTAAGGGGCATTATATGCAAGTGTTACACTCGTGTCACCCATACTGATGAGACGGCTGTAAGTGGCCAGCTCCCTATTTTCACTTTTCAGCGCACTTCCAACATGCATGTTAATTTTTTACCCGTAAACAAATTTTTGTAGCAACACTCTTACAAAAAATAGATAATTTCCTTAGTGTGTAAATATTTAGAATATAATTTTAGAAAGAGGCATTGCATTCCTTATTGGGTTTTAAACATATAAACCGAATTTCAGAAATCAATACTGATCTACTTTTGCTTGGATTTAGCAACTATCTTTAATTACTGCAACGTTCACCGAAATTCATTTGTCCAACTCATTCCGTGTTCAGCTATCATATTCATAGACAGACGTCATTTTATTATATTACACTGCCTACATTTCTGTTTTACAGTAGTATCCTTTCTAGTTAGGATGGTTTAAAGATGTATTTAAAACAAACAGCATATTTTTTTTAAAGGAAAAACCATATATTAGGACAAAATACAAATATGAAACATAGAAACACAAAATAAGCACAGAGATAAAAATGAACCAGAAACAAAATAATGGCAAGGAAAAAAAAGTAGAAAAGTTAAAACACATTAAAAATAAAGCATGAAATAGGAAAGTTTTAAGTTTCTGAATTTGCATGTCAGTTCATAAAAATTCAAAATCAATAACATTCTTCTGCAAGGAGATTGCTCATATCACACATGAAATGCATTAAAAGTCGAAATCTGGTTCTTGACAAATTATTTTTGAGATTGTTTTTAATTATTTTAATTTATTCTGTAATGTAAGAGTTAGGATATACAAGAAAACTGTTAGCGAAGATTTTTGTAGTAAAATGCAATTGATTATTTTCTTCACAAGAGAAGTTATCATTCATTCGAAGACTTAAGGGAAGAGTCCATGTCCTAATAGACTTGTTTGAAACTCTAGGCACTATTTCGTGTTTGTTTTTATTGATTTCTCCGTCATTCTATTTCTCTTGTCATATATTTAAAGTAGCTATCATAAAGTGAGATTTCAGATAGGGAAATGACTCTGACAGAAAGAAAAGAATGTCTTTTGTCAGGCTTCCTTGGTTAATTATTCTGAATAGACGAAGCTCAGATGGCTGTTGTGGGTCTTGTGGTATTTTAAATGAATAATACCTAATTATTTTAAGGGTGTATAGGAGATTTCAAATAATCATCAAACCAAATAAACCATGTGCCGGAATTTTTACTGGATTGTGTAATGCAGAAGTTGCTTTGATTAAAGGATGTTGTTTGAAAAACTGAATTTTAGTTTTATCTTATCTCACTAGGATGTTATTATTTTGAAGTATACAATAGTTTCTGTTCCTTATACTTTTGATCTTTCAATATTGACACGCGTGGTTTCGGAGTTTGCGTATTCTTTGGTAAAGTACGTTTGATCAAAGTTTTAAGAGTGTATAGGAATTATCCTGTTTTGTTTTCTTATTACATTCAGCTGAATTTTTGTAGTTTGACCAAGCGTACAAATGAGTGTTTCTTTTCTTCTGAATCATTATTTATTTAACAATTTTTGGTTTTATTCTCTATAATTTTTTTAATGTTTGCAAAAGCTTTTTCTTAGAGGCGATTTGGGATAGACAAGTTTTTTTTAAGTCATAATAATCTCTAAAAAATGGCCATGCCTGAATTACAAAAAGTCATTTTATCGCCATTTATATTAAACCTTTTCTCTCTTCTAGCGGGGCCAAATGCTATTTAATTATTCTTTAATAATTTAAGACATTAATTTTGAAATAAACTAAAAAAATTAATTCTCTAAGAATAATTTTGTATAAAGGTATTTTCATTATTTTTCCCATGAAATATCTGAATTTGAAAATTGTTCTTATTATTTATTAACCCCATGGTATGTATATCTAATTAAAAAACATACACATTTTCATTTATTTTTAAATATGAAATATTTAAATATTTAATTTAGCTTGCTTCATGTTTCTATAGACTGGATTATTTATATTTTAATTTTTCACTTATTGCTAATGCTCTAAAGTTTTGAATTTTTGTTCTTGTATATTCTAGATTATAGTATGTTATTTCAAAAAATTTTTTGAATTTAACTATTAATTCATCGTTTAATTTAACTAAATTCTGATTCTATACGAATTGCGTTACCTACTACAGTATAAGTAAAAATTAATTTGAAGACACACTATATTTATAGGAATAACATTAAATTAATTATTGAAAAAAATAGAGGCTTTACAGCCTAATGTCTACATCAGTAAGTCGTTGGAGGATAAGCCTTTGAACTGTTTGGGTTTTATTAGATAAATTTATCTAGTAATAAAGGAGAATTGTACTTTTGTGTGTTTATGTTTTCATATAAACATGCTTAGGGCTATTCAATTTAGTATAAATAAGTTCTGGAGGGTGGCAATGTGGACATTAGAAGGATTTTAAAACCAAGCATCAGTCGTTCAATCTATTTACATTATTTTAAAATTCAAAAAATTGTTAATTTGATTATAAAGCTTTGACACCTGCTTTGATGTCGAGCAGTTTTCCTTGAATTTTGACAAATAAAAAAGTTTTTTTTTCGTATAATATTCAACAATTGTTTTTACAAATGAATTAAGCCGTTTCACTGTTTCATCAAATATTTAATCACTTAAATTTGTTCCATTGTTAAAAATGAAAAAAAGAGATTTCGTTTATTTTTTGTGCAATTTACATGAGGAATAAGAAAACAACCCTTAATTCCGGTAACAGCAAAACCTAAATAGAAGATAGATTAGCCGAATGTGTTTTTAATGCCACTACTCATGTCTCGGGACTTCTTTAGGAAAGCTCATCTACACAATAAGTAGAGTAGATGCAAGATTATTTAAAAACACGGTTCTAATGCCTGTCACAATTTAATGCATAAAATATTTTGTTTGGTGGATCTCATTACGTTATACATAAGACATTTAACTGAAAATAAGCACAATCAATATTTCATACTACAAGGTAATTGCTAGACCCTGCTAATAGTCTAAAGGCTAACATGCTATATTAAGAAAATATTCAAAATGGACATCATGATATACTACTAAATAAAAAGAGGAATTAAAACTAATTTAAAACTAAACAAAGCGTAGAAAATTGAAAATATGACATGGGCAGATTATCTAAGAAAATTGAATATTTATTTCTTCTTTCATATCGAATATGTATGGAGTTTCGTATATACATTATTAAAAGACATGATACACATACGCAAAAATATGATTATATGAATGATGTCAGAATGAATTCACACTATTAAATTGAAGAAGTTATCTTAATTGGAACGTCTAAATAAAACTAAAAACTGCAGAACATTTTCCTTTGTCATTTTGTTTAAAATATTCTTATAAAAACACCAGCATTAGTAGCATTCTTAGTAATCATGCTGCTTGAATCTAGGAAAATCTCCATATTTTTTCTCGTAATATCAGTTACCTTCATGTTGTACAGAGTTTTGAAGGCCACAATTTATTCCTCTTTTTCATTCATAATATTCCTATGCATTCAAAAATTTTAATATCCCATGACGTAATCCATTTAATTGAATAATGATCTGCACGATGTTTTCCAAGTACACATTGAGTTTCAAATATGAAATGCAGCATTGTGGATATTTTTACAAAAGGTAGAACAGTTTTCTGTCCAACTTTTTAATTCGTTTAAAAAAAAGCGCTTTATATTTTTCGAATTTAGACTGGAATTTCTTGAAAACTCCTCCAAAAAAAACTATTAAAGATTACTTTTGAGGTTAAAACTTAAAATAATGCAATTTTCTTCTAGATAACTCAAGAATTGCTCTCTCTGCAGGAAATTAAATAGTTCTTATGGAATTGTCAGAGCTGAAATCAGACAGAAAGAATGAAATAGTTCTTCTCAAAGTTAAGCTTCGAAAAGAAAAATGAAGGGAAGGAAATTTTTCAAAAAGAGATTCCGATGTATTACAGATTGTGAAAAAAAAATGATATATGGATATCAAGAAAAACCTTCGTCAAGATTATATACAATCGAAGAAAATGATACCATAACAATTTAATACTCTTAGAAAAATATGATTTGCTTATCAATTGATGAGAGAACTTTTCAGTCACAATACCAACATTCAACTTTTAAATATAGCGAATTATAAAACCAGAGAGCGTATAACTTCAAAAAAAGCCTTTTCTGTAGTATAAATAAGAAAGTAGCATATTTTTCAGAACTTGATAAACTAAAGTTAATATTCAACAAAATATAAAAATAGTAGAATTAATGCAGTTTGTGTTTCTTTATTAATACTAATTCCCAGTTTTAAAAATAAAGTTAAACACCTGCCATACGTGCCTTTTATATGTGATAAAATTATATTTTTAGGTATCTAGAGAAGTTAATCAAGTCAAATGAGTATGTTTGTTAAATTCTTAGAAGTAACTTTATTTCTTATTAGATGAAAATTTAAGAGATTCAACCCAGAATATAAATAGATGAAAGTTTTATTATAGAAACTGAGATTCATTTAAATAATATGTATCATATGAATTTGCCTTTTATGAAACTATGAATAATGTGGAATTGAATAATTACAAACTTCCTTGATTATAAAAATATTGACTGTTGAAAAGATTCTTTTCTATCTAAGATAACTTTTTGGGACACTTTTCAAATTTATATAGCAGCAATTTTTCATTCTAAAGCAGATGAATAAAATATCCGTTTTTTCCAAATATTAAAAAAATGTCAAAATTAAGAAGAAATATATATAGGCAATGGTAAAAATTGTCAATCACTTGACAAGTACGTAAAGCCTAGTATAGATCAGTTTTCTTTTAAAGCAAAACAATTTTTTGGACTTCTATTTTTATCTTACATGCAATTAACACGTGAAACAAAAAATGTTACCAATTCTTTTTAAGAAAACGTCTACAAAACAAATTCTTGTGATTAGTAATTAATTTTTTTATCATTTATTTTGGCAACACTAAAATTGTTTAAATATAATACAAAAAGTTAATATATTCAATGTTTTGTTAAAAATCTGTAAAATGTCAAAACTTAGATTGAAAAATTGTGCTTTTAAGGATTTCATATTTTGGAAGATTTGTGTACATGATTACATATTTTATCGAATCACACATACAAAAAATAAATTGACATTATCTAATCATTATAAATTTTTTAATACTCGAGTAATTTGTTTTTCACATTTGCTTTCGATATGTTTTTACGCATGAAGAAAATATATTCTAATATACTGCATTTGCAAAACTGAAAAAAAAGGGAAAGGAATAACAATATTATGCATAAATCATTTTGTGGATTAAGATACCTACTACCTGAACACACTTAAACCTTGTTGTTAAGAAGTAGCTTTCTAATTCTTATAAATCTTTAGGGGAGCAGATATGCTAAGAACTTGGATATGAAAAGAACTACTTTGGATATGAAAACAAAATTCTTTTGGAATAATGAAATATTCCTTAAAAAATTCTTTTTAGGCAACTGTGCCATAAAGAGGCATAACTATTAAATGAAAACGTTTATTTTATTTATTTGAATAATGATAAGTAAGTAAAACATTTAATCGATATAATATTTTTACTTCCAGCAATTTTTTCGTTTATTCAAGGGTAAATAAACATCATAATTTGACACAAAATGTCTTACAGGAATTTTTTTTTTGTGAATTAGAATTTCGAAAACGCAATAAAAATGTTGCTAAAATTTATCAAATCCATCGCTATAATTCTTATTTTTAAATTTACACTTAATTCAGTAATATATATCGAATGTGTACAAAATATCAACAGGCTTTCTGGCTAAATACACAGCTTTCTATTTGTATTAGATACCAAAAACGATACCCCTAAATGAGCAATCTCTTATTTTCTCAGTATATGGGATATCGTTTTTGATTGATAGCATTAGTGAACGGATAATTATTAAAGTTCAAAACCTTAAAAGAGAATTTGCCATGAACAATTTTCACTTACTTGGAACATCTTTATCCTGAGACTAGTTCGAAGTCTTTTCGCTTTTTTATTTCTAGCGGACATTTTGTATTTTTGTTTGTTTAAATGATATAATTTAAATTTTATTTATAGCCGATATTCTCAAAATAATTCGACTTTTCTTAACAAACGTTCAGTAGCTGTACATTGTTGTGGAGGAAAGAAACATCGGTTCGTCTCTGAGTACAGCATTCCTCTGAAATATCGTTTTTGTTTTATCGACTCAAATCATTTTTTAGATGATAAAGAAACGTACTCACTATTGTTTTATCCTAATAAATTCGTAATCTAACAAACAGCAAAACACCGAAACAAATTTAAACCTATCGATAACCTTCACTGCGTTTATTATCTAGTAATCGGATGTCACGTATACGCTCTATGGTCACAATTTTTTAAACGTCAAAACTTTTCCGAGATATATTATTGTAGAGTTTCCACACAATGTTGAAGAAGGAATGCAGAATGCTTTATCTGATAAAAATGAAAAGAGATTTTAAAAGTTTTTTTAATTATGTTGTTTTAAATCTAATTTTAAATCTTAATGTATTAGATTCAGCAAGACATTAAGAATAATTGGTTTTAGCAATATTTCAGGAACTGCAGAGAATAATATTCCATCCATCTTGCAATAAATACACCATATACAAATATTAAAATTCGTAAAAGACATGAAAGAATTACTTTGTTAAATCAAGTCAAAAATTATTAGACGATAATAGTTAGATGGAACGAAAGAAAATTATTATTATAACGCAAAGGCAGTGAATATAATTTTCATGAACTTACTTTCTAATTTTCTTCCAAATATTAATGGAATATCAGTTACAAAAGTACGAAATAAAATGCTCTTCGAAAGTTACAAAATATCATAAAAGATTTTTTTTACCGTCAAATAAATTCAGCGTCTACAGAATAAATATATAATTAATGTTAATGTTTTATTTAGAATATCAAAATCAGTGAATTTTGAACCAGAAAATGTATTGATCAATCACGCGTAGTGCATGTAACAAATTCTTTTTCAAGCTCAAAATAATAATTTCATTAATGTTTTGATTGCAATTTTGTGTTTACTTATGTAATTGAAGGATTAGAATTAATTTTGAACCAGAAAATTTATTGATCAATCACGCGTAATGCATGTAACAAATTCTTTCCCAAGCTCAAAATAATATAATCAATGTTTTGATTGTAATTTCGTGTTTATTTACATAATTGAGAGAACAAAATTCATTTTCTTGAAATAACGCTAATACTAAAAGAAATGACATAAATACTATCTGTCGTAAAATTTTATGGGAATATTTAAAAATCTCGATAACTTGAATAAAATGAAGAAATGGTAATATTCAAATTAGCTCCATGAGAACAAAAATTTACATTTAATAATATGAATATAAAATTTCCAAAAAATATGGGTTTGCTTTAAATTATTAAAAAGTATCAAGTTTGTTACTCTGAGCTGTTTTTAGCATGAAACAAATACATAAACATACAAAGTATTACTTACTTCATAGATAGAAATCAGCCCAGATAATATGAAAATCTTTTGAAGCATAAATTAGAAGATGAATGTTTTCAAAATATTAAGAAAAGCCATGGATAATGCATGAAACATTTATGGCCTGCTTTCAGCTATTTTCAATTCTACTTAGATGTGATATAAGAAAGTTAGATTTTATGATTCTTCCTTTATAGCCAACTTCCCGGTTTGTACTTCATTTCTTGTAGGCAACGTAACATTTTATGAGGTTAAATTTTTTATGAACGGTATATTTTTTACAATGGTTAGCTTTTAGCGAGAAACTTAAAATGATTATTTGATTTTGCTTAGTAGATCATTATCAAGACTTTTATTAGTCTTAACGAAATAAAATCTCTCAGAATTTTTCTAGAAACCACATTGGCTATCACATTTTTCTGAAAAATCTGTACATTGAGATAGTTCTCGCTAAGCCAATTTAATTTGGAAACAATCACTGCTGTTGGCTTGGATGTACAATTTTACAGAATGACCAAAGGAGTACTCAGTACAAATAAGCTTGAAAGATGAAACTGAATTATTTAAATACGAAAATATACATGAAAGCACAAATTTTTCATAGTTTTTGAGGACTTTTTATATTATAATACTCATATATATGCCAGTAAATAACTGACAGAATCCTGTTATTTAAATTTACGTATGGTAAATAATTGATTTAACTGTATTATGATGAGTAGATTTCAGATTTTGTGGGAATATGTGACTAATATACTCCAGCTGTTATCACCTTTCTAAAATGTAATACAAAGAGTATTTTTTAACTCATATGATAAGAACAGAAAAAAAACCATGGAATTTTATACTGGTATCGTTCATCATAGCAAAATTTTATCTTAAAATTTCATCAGAAATTGAATATATACTTGTATTTGTGTTAATTTCAAAATTAATTTATGACAGTTTCTTTTTTTTTTGTGGTTCGAGATAAAATCCCTATAAAAATATTATGGCTACAAATTTTCAGTTGAATAAATATATCATTGTTTCATCAACATATATCTTATATTTTGTATTTTAGGCATAAAAAGATTCGCTTCTGAATGTAACTAATAAAGATAAACGATTTTGCTAAATGTCGGTGACTGGAATTTTATTCATGGGAATTTTGAACTGTGACCAGAATTAAATTAGTTTATTACTTATCAGAAATTATTATCAATGAATTAATGCTAGAAATTATTATTATTAGAAATGAATTACTACTTGAAGAATGGCAAAGTTTTACTTCATTGAAAGTTTCTGTAAAATTTTGATTCCATTCTGCAAACATATTAAGAATCAAGACAGCTATAAATTTCTTCCAAGTTGCACTTGAGCTAGAATAGTTTTACAGATCAAAACGTTAAAATTTAAAACCATATACAATGCTGAAGGAAATCTTATATCTATTTATTAAAATTATAACATTAATATTTAAATTAATGGCTTACATACTTAAAAAAAGAGAATTACTATGATTTTTTATTGTTTTATTTCTGTGGTTCTTTATCAGTGATTAATAGGGCATTTTCTTACATAATTTTAGTTTATTAACTGATTTAATGAGACGCCACACTCCTTAATTTTATAAGTGTATGAAATGAGATCTAGTTTATAAATGTTTTTTGTTAGTAACTTTACAAAAAAAGGTTTTCTAAGACACGAAGCCAGGGATATGTAGGATGTGTACAAGATGCACTCGCGATGCATAAATCACAAAATTCTCCAGATATTTTTTGAATTAAAAAAAACACAGAAGAAACAAAAACAACTTTAAGGTTTACTAATAATCGTTTTTTAATAAATATATTAAATAAATATTTGATTCATTTTTGTAAATCCACAGAAATAATGAAACGTTCATAATCAAATGAAGTTTTATTGAACCAGTTTGATTGATTTTTAAATATTTCAGCTTTTTTTGAACAAAGAAACTTGTAATAATTGAAAGAAACATTAAAAAATACTAAGTAAAAAGAAATAGTTTTGTTATTAAAAATATAAAGTTTATTATTTAACCTTTAAAACAGAAATTATTTTGAAAGATACAAATATTATTATAATATTACATAATTTTAATTCTACGATGTATTTTGTTGAATGTATAATTCCCACTCCCCCACCCCAATGATTTATTGCATTTTGGGAGTGTGGTATTATGATTCGATAAGCAAAAATTCAGATCTGCCATATGGTTTGTGACAATCTTTAATAGCACATAATGACCCTGAATCTAGAATCGTGAAGATTCCCAATCAATAACGATTAACAATGTAAGAGGAAAGCGTGAACTGTTTCTTTCTGAGAAAGTATTAATTGAAAGATATATAACTATAATGTTTTTTTGAGAAAGACACTATATAAATCTATAAAATAAAAATAATAAGGGATGAACATTAGCTTTTTCAAAGAAAAAATGTGCATAAGGACAAATCTCGGTTATGCAGAGAGCTTAAATTTAACGTTCGAACTAAATAAATTTTTAAAAACGATGCACAGCACCTCACCCCTCCCAATGATAAAACAAAGGACAAAAGTACACATAAAAACAATCCAAATGTGTAACCAGATACAGAGTACCAGCATAAGAGTAAAATAATGTTTAAAAAAACTGTCACAAATTTGGATCTAGGAAAATTCAAAACAAAGTTCATATGCAAGTGCAAAATGATGAGGAAAGGATTGGAAGAAACCGAAAATATATACATAAATAAGCAGTCTATCGTAAAACAGGAAGCTCCCGAGATTTTTAGGGTGCACATTTAATGAAGATCTCTCAATTTGGAGAAAATGACATGAGTTGTTAAAGTCACTGCGAGGAGCTCTTCTTACTCCCAAATAAACTTCACGGGTATGGGAACCTCGTTTGAGCAAGTTTTTTAGCCGCAATTCTATTCCGCCAAATAATTCTTTCTCAGATGAAAGGAGGCAGTAAGATGATGGTAGAGACATAAGTAGGGATTGACCTCTTCTACAACATCTGCACTTGTCTGAAGTGTTCTGATTAAATCAGTTGCAGAAAGTTGGAAAGAGACAATCCTGTTGCAATTATTTATTATCTTTGCTATTCTGTACATGTTGAACAAACTTTTGGAAGGAAATTTCATGTAAAGAGAAAACTATTCATAAGAAGCTTAAGTTTTTCAATAGCTTGATAAGTTACCTTTATTGATTCCTGGTGCTATCTAGAAGTTTGAGATTTATCTTTGATGAATATACATTAGAAAATATATTTATATATATATTATAATATATTCATTAATATATTATTATATAGTATATTAATTAATATATTATTCATGCATTAAGATAAATAAGAAAAAGTTGTAGACTATTTTGTTTTACTTTAGACAGAAAATTTATAAGAACATTATTTACATTATTATCATAAGTTGATTATTTGTCCCAATATCATAAAAATCCATAATTTTATTTTATTATTAATTCTTAACTAACAAAGTTTTAACTGTCTAAGAAACTGAAATGATGAAATTTGATTTTACATTATAACTTTTGGTGAAATTTTGAAATAGGGCAATGAAAATTGGAAGTTTTAAATTATTGGGATTTCATTTCGTAGATTACCCTTTTGAAGGTTTCACAGATAACGTTTTCGAAATATTCAAGCCATAAAATTATCTGAAGAACTTTATTTCTTTTCAAATGGTACTTTTTGTATGATAGCAAGATGGAGAATTCGAGAATGAAGACCAATGATTCGCTTTTTTTGTGTGGCAACATTTTAAATATTTCACTCTTACATTATACATCATCATTTCAAATGCATTATTCTTTTATAAATATTATTTACAGTAAAATTCCTGATTTAAAATATTTCCAAATTTACATACATTTTCTCTCCCCTGTTAGTCCATTGAATCTGAAAATATTGCGATTCAAAATGAAATGCAAAAGTAACTTTTGAATTTGAATTTTATTGTTATTGTCAATCTAAATAAAAAATCCAAATATATTTAATAAGCAACTTATAATTTTGTTTAGGGGAAGATAAATAATGCATTTAGATAAAGTTCATGTTTATTCTCAGTTTTTGATCATAAAGTTTACCTTGCATTGTAGAGGAGTTTTAATATAATCACTTTCTTTCAAAATTAGAAGATGTGACTGTTCAATCAGGCTGCTATCCTGTGAACAGAATCTTGGATATAATTGTCCTAGACTAACTAATGAAAGGTGAAGTAGAACATCTTATATACTGTATAAGAGAGCGTAAAGAAGAAAAAAAATATTTAAATAACACTTTAAGATTTAATTATAAAATAAAATTAAAAATTGTTTCCTTACAATGAGATCTATTCTATCCATAATCTTTACAAAAACTCAAATCTATTAAAATAATTACCAAAATTGATTTAAAACAAATTGAAATCCACTTACAGAAAAAATGTAATGCCATATACAAAATAAAAATAATTCTTGTAGAAAATATTAGCAATACCTTCCGATTGAAGTGATTCATTTTGAATATTGAATCCATTTTGAACAGCAGATCACAGCTCATTAATTTTGGCGACAATCCAGCTTAAAAAATTGCAAAGTTTGCCATATCATACAATTTTTTATTTTCTCGGCTTTGTCTCCCCCTTCATTTGCAATTCTCTCTGTCGTTAACCTTTGTTTCTTTGTTCTGTGATCATTTGTATACATAATGTTCCAGAACACTTAACTTAAAACTACTAACTAAAATTGGATTCGAGCAAATGGTGATCAACTAACTGAAAAAAAAAGCTTTGAATTGGAGAAAAGAAAAAAAAAAGTAACTTCCAATTGTCCGGTGGAGTCGTAATATAATGTCAATTGCAAACAACATCTCATCGATCTTTTTAGTAAGTATTATATTTTAAAAAGTTATTAGTTATATTAAAAAATATTTAGTTGTATAAAAATTATTTAGTTATATTTAAAAAAATGAAAATAAATAGTATATTTTACGGTTCCATAATTAATTATTATCCATTCTTACTTATTCGCACACATAAAAAAATATTTTTTTGAGTCACTAGACGCCTAAAAAGAAGTGATTTAATGTCGGTGAAAATGTTTCTAGACTTCGCTCAGAGACAGAGATGGTGCTGAGCAACTCTGTATGCCGATAGAATAATTTAAAGCTAAATTATTAACGTAAAACGCAAAGTAGTCTAATATAATTAATCGTAATTTGTCTATAATTCTGATTTTTGATAAATTAAAAATCCAAGCACATTAAAAGTTAAGAATAGCTCTTCGTTTAAATTTCTGAATTATACAAATAACAGGGAATATTTCGACAATTTATAATACTATAAAACAAATTTAAATTTGCTTAACTAAAATTAATAACTCCTTTGTTTGTGATTCTCTCATAATGATAATTTGCAGAAAACCCCTTTATCTCTCATAGACAGAGTTATTACAATTATGGGCCATCTGCAATTGTAGTGACCTTTTGATTAACGATTAACGAAAAGAATTGATCGATATTTACCAGTTTCTTATTTTAAATATTGAGATCTCTACGCTCAAATCCCTATAAAGAACGATTACGCTTTTACATTTTTCTAGGGTATCAGATAAATAGTAGTATAAATGTCAAAATAAAACAACCAACTATAAATTGCTTATAGCGAGTTTTTGAGCTTTTTTACATTAAGCAAATAGGAACAACTAAAGAAGTTGAGAACCGCTGTTATAGAGTATTTTACTCATGCTCTTAGTATTTATCTCAAATAAAAATCAAATACGAATCAATTGCTGATACAACTCTGTTTCTAAGCTTCTACTTAAAAAAATCTTTGAAATAACATATAGTGTGAGATAACGTTTTAACCTAATTATCTTTCACAATACAGTAATGGAATGATCTAGGTTCAAAAGAAATTTCCTTCTCTGCCAGAAACATTGAAGTTTTAATAATTAGTATTGTATTTACAATCTTAATAAAAATTTGCTTAAGATGAAAAAAATTAAGGCTGCAATCGAAATTTCCTTCTTTCAACATTTATTTTTTATGCTTTCCATTTGTCTTTCAAACTCATTACGATCATCAAAATTATTTTCATCTCTCCACTTTAATAAATGACCCATGGTTACTTGAATTATTTATGGCTGATTACGAGGGCATTTTGCTTCAATTTTTTCCCGCTTATCTTTCTGGCTTGGTGTAAAAGGCGAGAAGCATAACATAAACACAAACTTAACATTGTGTTACACTGAAAACGTAAGAAAACTTCGGATATCATAAAAAGTCTTGTAAAGGAAGGTAAAGTGATCAAGATGGCCGCGTAAAAGAGAGATAATGGTCTATTTTTTAGTTAGAAATCTACAATCCTGAAAATGTTTTTCCAACTAATAAACCAAAAACCAATTTCCATATTTATCGTATTAAGCTGATGATACTACATTTGAAATTTGATTCTTTTCACTTAAATGAAGCATAGTATTTTTTGTATTTAATTAATGAAATAATTACTCTTCTGGGTTTACTTAAACATTGTATTTCGCTTAATTTTTTATAAAAATCGGCTGGCTTGCCTGTATGAAAAAAAAATTACTTTGTTCATAAATATTCAATAATTTTTTTTAATATTTTCTTCACATGCTAACTTATCTCGAGTTAATGTAATTATTAAAAACGACTCATTTTAGTGTAAAGCGAAATTGTTTCTATAAGAAAATATCCTTTAGAAAACGAAATTTCAATTAGAAGCGACAAACATGTTTATTTAAACTGACATAATCAATAGAATAAAAAAAATTCAAAGCTTCACTTATAATATACAGAAGAGGACAGAATTAAGCTCCCTAAGGACCCAAAGGCGAATGCAAATTTTGAAAGCTCCCTTTCCTCTTCAAAAATCAGATATTGTTATTGAGTTTAATATAACACCCATAAATTTGTTTTAAGATAAAATAAAACAGCAGAATATCTAATTCCAGATCACCTCCAAAAATTGACTTTAGTATCCCAGTAACAAAATTAAATTAAAAAATAATTTGAAACAAAATGTAAAGAGGAGACTCTAAATGCATTCTAAACACTCAAATACAGAATTTGTTAGGATTATTTATTTATGAGTTAGTCAGTCAATTGAAAGAAAAGGGCTACACTAACTTACTAACAAATCTGAAAATCTGTAAAAAATGATAAAAACATTTTTCAGAAATTTACTCATTACTTGATTCAATTTGAATATTTCGTGCACGCTATTATAAATCATATGAAAGCGCAAAGGTAGATTATTCTGAAAATATTCTGAAAATACAACAATCAAAAATCTACAGGTTTTTCTGCTTCTTCCAAAGCTATGCGGACCTTAGACAATTGTCTGCTTTGTCTGTTTAGTAATCCGGCCATCCACCGAAGTCATGCTAGCACTAAATTGGCAGATTAAGTTTTTGATGATAAAGCTTAACCTGCAATTGGGTGTAAAACCTTTCATAAAAAGAAGTAATAAGATATCAAAAGTATATATTCATTAGTAAAGAAAAACACTTCATATCTTCAAGCAATTGACTATAACATGACATATCGTAACTTCTTTTGGTTAGATTATTCATGAAGATAAACGGACTTTCATTCGAATTAAAATCTTTGTTTGGGAGTTATTAAATTTTATAAGCAATAAACGAATCTATATTAAAATATATAATACCATCTTATAAAGAATTCTGTAATGCAATATAATGTTATAGTATACGTTATAATTAATGAACTAAAAAAATTAAATTAGTAATGGAAATTTTAAAGTCTGAAGTTAGTTGGAGTGGAAGTAAAATGTTGAATAAATTGAAATAAATAAATAAAATAAAAACATAGAATAGACGTATCCTTTTAAATTTAGAGCTAATCTTTTTTTTCTCTCTCCATAAACATGAGACTGAAATTTAATTATTAATTAGATATGCTGGTAATACTTTCAGGACATTTCACACACGTTAAAATAAAATAAAAAAAAGAGAATATTTAAAATTTTAAATCAAGATAAATTATTCTTTAAAAACTCTGAGTTATCTTTTACTTTTTAATCTTGTTTTTACTGTATTAACATGCTTACATGTTTCTGCTAACAACTGGGATTAATTTCTACTACGATACTGCACCAGTATCCAAAAGAATATCCATGCATGATACAATGAATTTTAAGCATAAATGTGACAATCACGATATACCAATAGTTGAAAAATTGGATTTGAAGAAGAGTTTATTTAAAAGACAAAAACTCACTTTAGCTCTATATGAACATCTGCTTCTTAAATAATTCAAAAGTGAGGTCAATATTTAGAGGAAATGAACAAATGTGGATACTATTTAACTATTTTTATAAAGTTATTTTTTTCTCGAAGTATTACAATTACGTAATTTGAATTACGAAATCAAGGTTTTAGAAATGTGTAAGTTTTACAAATAATGTGCAAAGGAATGAGCGCTTTCCCATTAAAATAAATATCAGAGATTTAGTGCGGATCCGCTATCAAACGCGCTGATCAAACACAAGGATAGGATTTCCGTTATAGAATTTGATTCTTGCACCATTAACAGTGTTTCGCAACTAAATAAAATAAATTAATCAAGGACATTGATTCAGTATCAAAATAATTATTTGCAACGACACTAAGTATTCATTACATCCGTACATTCATTACATATTCATTTCTATGAATGGAATATTGGTATTTTTCTGCTACTGTTGTTAAATTAGATTAATGCGAGTGTGTTACACAAAAGAATGAAAGAATTGGCATTGCACTCAGACAACTAAATAAAGATTAGGAAAGAACAAAAATGCATTTCATAAGCCTAAGAACAATGGTTCGTTGGTTTTTATAAGTCGTGCCATAGAAAATTAATTATTTGAATACATTTATTTCATATCAATTATTTTTATTCTTTTTTATAATTAAGATTCACTTTTCTATGTTTTTTTTTTAATTTCTTGTTTTAATCTGTTGTATAAAATACTTAGAATGACAAAAATTTCAGAAAATTTAAATATTTCTTTTGAGTTTATGAATAAATGATGAAGCGTTATAAACTTTTTCAATTCGAATAATAGTGTCGTATTTATGATAGAAAAAGGGAATTTTAACAATTCTGGATTTATAGTTTACAGTTGAATGTCTGAAAATGTAAACATAACATTACAGCTTCAATGAAACTTGATGAAAATTATTTTCATATTCATGTGGAAAATTAATTTTCATTCTATTATGTATGAAAATATTTATATGTCCCATATATAATAGAAATGATCTTGTGTTTGAATTTTATTTAAAAAACGTATTTTTTTTAAAATAAAGCAGAGTATTTCATGTAATAATGAATATTTTTATAAATACTAGAACTTAATAATAATGTGCCAAGATATTAAATTTCCATTAACCTTCCCAAAAGAAATCAAGCAAACTGTGGTGTTTTTAAGCATTTCGTTGTCCTATATAATACCTATTAGGAGAATATTTTCCTTATAACTAAAGAAATTAGTTTCCCCTTTCAAAACCCTTTTAACTTGATTAACATGGTAGTTAGTTATTATTGATTTTTTATGTAAGTAACTATGCGAAAAAACAGTTTTTTTAAAAATCCTTATTGTACATATGAAAAAAAATGACTAAAGAAATAGAATTCTTGAAAAAAATAACCATAATTATTAGTTAATGGTTTCTTTAAATAAATACACTAAATTATTATGATAGCTTATAGGGAAATAATTAATTTCGGGAAAATTAAAATTGTTTATGTAGCAAAACATGACAAAGTGAAAATAAAATAATCAGTTAGATGAATCGTTAATGTTTTAATATTTTATAAATAAACAATTAAAGATATTTAAATTTATTCAAAATGATTTTAATAATTCAGTGTATGCATTCATGGAATTCTATTATTTCAAAATTTTTAATATAATCCAAACTCATAGAAATTTTATATTTTACAAATTTACACATTTGACGACATTATTAATGACATAACATGGCTATTTAATCGATCTAGTCGCAAATTCCCTATCCTTCTCCGTCCTTAGTCTTATGTTTCTAGTTGAAAACCCATCACTGAGAACAAATTGTAGTATGAGAATACATTTGATCCATTATAAGTAAATCGATAAAGGCATTAATAAAACAATATTGAATCAGTATTGTTAATCTAAAACAACCAGCGATTTTTTTATAATAGATTTATCAACTACACTGCAGTGATTTTTATTTAATTTAGATAAGCAGTTAGTCTAGTCAATGTTGCAATTGAATAAGAAAGAAAATTTTCAACCAAAGAATCAATAAGAAATGACTCGAATGAAATATTTTCGCTCTGGTTTTCAGACAAGAGAGCTTTAAAATGAAAATACTTTGAATTATTGAAATATTCAATACAGAATTGTATAGCTAAAATACATTTTCAAAAATAAATCCCTTAAAAATTATTTATAATATGAATATTATCTAATACTAAAATGAACTGTAAACATAAAAACTCAATCGATTTTTACAAATGTTAAAAGGATCGATGGAATAAAATACACTCTATATGCAGTATATTAAAATATAATGAAATAATATTAAAAAACCTTTTTATTGGTTTCTGTATGTTTGTATAATTATTGCAAGTGAATAATTTGTCTAATTATAAGCCAATTTTGTTTGTAAGCTAGATAAAATAGTTCTTTGAGTTTTCTGAATTTACTTAGATTAACATCTTTATGGCTTAAGTCATTAGTTATATCAACATTTTATAGTTTAAGCCATTAGTTAGATTAACATCCCAATTTGATGCCAATTCAGGGCCATTTCGGGGCAGCCTTCGTATTTTTGAATAGGGATTAAATGTCGTGAGCAATATTAGAGCTGACGTTTCCACACACTTTACCATAGAGAACACTTTTGAGTACGCATGCAGTATCCAACGTCCATGGCTGATCTGTATATAGTCTCAAACTCACAATTTTGCCATCATTTATGCGTTAAGGAAAGATAAATCCATAAAAGCCACTATTCTGAATAAACTAGCTGATTTATTAACAGCAAGTTTCTAAGGTTCATCTAAATGCGTTAATAAACTAGCTGTTTTATTAACACATTTAGATGGAGATATATGTAATATGTAACATCTTTGTCCAAATAAATAAAGATTAATGTCAGAATTTTTTTTTATTTTTGTTTATTTTATAAACAAAAAGCTAAATGGACAGAGCTGCTGAAAGCACTTAAAAATGTAAACTAACATTGATTATTCTAAAATTTAATAATTTAATGCATTTCAAAAAGACAGTTGACATTTCTTCACTTATAGATTCACGAATTAAAGAATAAAGAAAACTTGGGGTAAAATCCACTTATAAAATTTACTTTAAAAATAGTTACCTCTCATAAACTACTCATTATTTAAATGATTTCTCTGTTTATACCTCTGTTATGCTAAGTACAAAAGCTGTAATTTTTTTAATGAATTTGACTGAATACATAAAGAATCCTCTTCAAAGCAGATATAATATTTAAATCTCAACATTGTATTTGAAATTCGTTTAGTATATTAATAAAATCCTTCATTTAACAAATTTATTTTGGAGTGCTTTCTTAATCTGATTTTAAAAGTTTATAAATTGATTTTTAAGCAATTTTTAACAGTGTATAATTTAATATCTATGAATTTTATGTGTCCAAATTCCATAACTATGAAATCAAAAGTAAGGAATTGTTATCAAATAAAATAGCAGTATAAACTCACAAAAGGAAATGCATTCATATGAGTATGATGCATATGTGAATTTTTTTTATATATATTTGAAGATATATTTGTTATAAATATTTCGATGATATATTTGTAAGAAATCCCTGTTATAATCAGAAGCTTTTAAAATATATTCACAGAGAAGATTTTATAGAATTTATTAAAGTCATTTCGAGATAGGAATTTGTTATTACTGAGTCGTATTGTCTAAAAGGCGAAACAGTGTCGAAGAATGAATATTTAAAACAATTTTGTTTATATACAGGGGGGTTATAATTTAAGTTCCACTTTGAAATAGTCATAAAAAGAAAACTACTCGACAAAATATTATAAAACTTGGTAATAATTTAAAGCAGGTCATAAAAAAATTTCAGTCAAAAAATCAAAAAAAAAAAAAAAACATTCCACCAGCTGTTCAACAGCGCTGTATACAATATTGGTAAGCAAAATAGGACACCAAGACATCTGTTTAAAACGTGTTTAATTATTTCTAGAACTTGTTATGAAGCAGGTTCAATGTGTGTTATCTCAAAAGCACTATTTATGGTGATAGTCTAAACAATTTGGAGGAACTGAAAGAAGGGACAATCCGACATGTGCATATCTTTCCTCAACTGTTGAGAATTCAATAATAAGATTTAACTTGCTTTCTCTGAAAGCAAGTTAAATCGTATTACTGCATCGCTTATTGAACATACTTTGTAACACATTTCAGAAACGATTAAACACATTTTAAACCGATGTCTTCATGTCCTATTTTGCTGAACGATGTTGCAAACAGCGCTATTCCCCCTCTGGTATTAAGTTTTTGAACTTTTTTTCTTTGGAAGGGGGTGGAAAAAAATCTCTATGACCTCTTTTAAACTATTACCAAGTTTGATATTATTTGGTCCAGTAATTTTACTTTTATGACCATTTCAATGTGGAATTTTAATTATAACCCTCCTACATTTTAAGTTCAATGGTTCAAGATAAAATAACTTTTGTTGCGAATTCCTTTGACAGAATAAAATCGTAAACCTTTATCTATTATTTAATCCTATTCCTTTGATCAAAAACTTTATGTACACAATCAAACTTTTCGTAATGGACTTTTGAAGTAACTGTTTCTTGTTGAAGACTCCCAGTAAGATGATTACTTTGTCTCTTAACGTTTGATTTGGATCAAAATACACAATGTAGAATTCTGCTTTCAGTTGTGTAAGATATTATTAACGTGGTTTTGGAAGAATTTTGTCTACTTGAGAGCTGCTTCCTGCTCTCTGGTTCATCCACGCGAAAAGTAAACACACGAAACTAATGGGATGTATCAAACCTCATCTCTGCGTTTTTAGAAATTTTGGACACGAATCTTATTTAGTTTTTACAATCGATAATTTCAGGACAGTGTTTCCAAAATTAATATGTTTAATACACTTTCATTTTTCTTTAGAAATTGAAATAAAAATTTCAAATTTCTGCTTACTTATGATTTTTTCAATAACAATAACTTTAAATATACTATAGTTTGCTTATTTATGCAGAAAAATCGACAATTTTAAACTATTATTGTCCCTTTTTTAACTTTCACATTTTTCATTCTTATAAAAATAAGAACAGCCATTATTTGTTTTACAAGTAAGTAATATTCATTCATCTTCAGTATTAGCGTTGACATTTAATTTGCTGACAACTACATTAGGAGACAAGATAATAAAATCTTATGAATAAGCTTCCAATATAATATAATTTGTTTCAAATTTATTTAAGGAATCTATTTTAAATATATAATAACGCAAGTTTCTATGCAATGCACATTTTGAGTTAATTCTGTCGAGAAAAATCTAAACAATCGATATTTTATAATACGGCAAGGTAAATGTAGGATATCGTGTTTAACAAAATATCATGAATTTTAATTTAAAAGATTAATAATCAATAACGTTAGCTTTAGTTATGTGCCAATCCTAGTTTTCGTAAATGATTTATTGAAGAAACTTCCTGGAATTCTAAAATTTTATTTGCTTTTCCCCTTTCAGGTGTATTCAATAAAGCATGAAATAAATGTCATGGTTTATGCCTTTTCACAACTTGTTACGATATTTTTATGCTTGTGTCATCACTTCTGATTTATTTGCCGTTTCCCAGCCGTGAAAGCTTCGCTCGTTTTCCTTACAATGTCATGTAACAAATAGCATGCCGAATTTTAACTGTCCTATTTTATTACTTATTATAGAAAGTATATAGAATTTCGGAGAAAATCGGCAAAAGGCTTGGCAGTTTATTGATCCATGCATTTGCATTTAAATACAATATTTCATAAATACAATAAGTGATATGGATGAATTTTAGAGTATAATATTTGAAATAAAATTATATGTCTGTATTCAAATTTGGAAATAGGACGCTCTGTAGTATATCCCGTAGTAGATAATTGTAGACTGAAATTGTTAGATTGATTTGAATATAAAACTGTAGATATATGCCACTTTTCCAATAGAATCCAACAATGAAAAGAGGTTCAAAAATCTTTCTTGATTGTTTTCTCACTATTTTTCGAAAATAGACCTACAACGGAGCGTATTGTGTAAGTATGTTAGAAAATCCAAATGAAAATATTCGTGCTTTGGTTTGGGAAATATTCCGGAACACTTATAAATGACGCAAGTAAAGTATCTCAAAACAATTTTATTTCCTAAGTTCAGAATGTTCATAATCCGAATTATGAGAAGATTTTTTTTTACAATATCAGGTTCTCAGCTGTTTGGTGATATTGTTTTAAAACATAACTATTTAATAATTTTATATAGAATTAGGAATAATTAACATGATGTGCGAAAAAACTGAAACCATGCCTGGGTGCTGGAAGCAATTTAATAGAGATTAATCATCACTCAAATTCAGTTTCTTTAAAATAATAATTCCAAAATATTTTGTTGATCAGATTACGTATAACTATACTTGTTGGTGATATAACGTTCTAAATCAAATTAAAATTTTATGGTATAAAAATAATTTGTTTTGATGTTGTGAAAAGTATTATTAAAATATGCATATTTGACCAATAAATTGAAATCAATGCTCTGAATAAAAATAATAATAATGAATGTTCGTAAGTTAATAGTTTGTTATTTATAATGAATCATAATACAATTCTTTTTTCTGATGCTATAAGTAATTGATTTGTTCACTGGTTTATAATTTGGTTAACTGATTAAAAATTTTCTTGATGAATGGAAGGATTGACACTTAAATATTATACTAAAAATAATGTTGTTAAACAACATTTTTTTTGTTGGTATTTAATTATTATTTTAAATACCATACAAATTTTCTAAGGTTAAGTGTAATATTCATATGTTTGAAAAATCACATTTTTTACTAATATATAAATTATTTAATACTTAAAAATAGTTTAATAAAATATTTGAAAGAAAAAGCTGTATCGAATAAAATAAAATAAAACTTTAATTCATGAATGAAAGAAACATCCCTCTTCATTAACTGCAAATAAAATAATCTATCATTGCTTAAAAAGCATTACCTTCCCAATTTTCTAAATTTTACTATAGGGAGAAGAAATCAATAATGAATAGTTTTGACTTTTTTTCAAATTTAATCAAGCCACGAAATCTCGTTCATCCCTAATATGGAACAAACTCATACAAATGTATTCGTTATTGTTTGCAAAAAATTTACTTTCTTTTTCAGGGGCATCTTGAAAATTGAAATAGTCGCTGTTTCTGGTTAAGCAACAATATGTGTTAGGATTCAGGCATTATTTAGACGCCATAGAATTTCATATCGTTTATAAATAATGTCATTGTTTAAATTGTGAAAAAATATACACCTGAACTATTTATATTATCAGTTACAACCTCAAGGGTCACAAATAATAATACTGCTGTCATGAATTTTTCTACATGAACTCTTTTTTTTTATTCAGATTTTTTTAAAATATTTATATATAAAAATATCTTTGAAAGGAATTTGGTATAAAGATTAGGTTTTCTTATTTATGCAAAACTAATGCTTTGATTTCTCATTTGTTTTCATTTTGAGAGCACAAAAAATGTGTTGGATGGAAATGTGAGTACAGGAATTTTTTCACGGAGAACGGATGACGAGTGGAAAAAATTCCATAAGCCTTAGGATATCGAGAGAAAACTTCTGTAAGTAAAAAATGCTTACCCTGTACAAATAAATACAGAAAGCAATAATATTGATCAATAATTACAATACAATGCATGCCTCAAGTAAACACTTCCTTATCTCTGAATGATAACTCACCGTTTTCTTCACAAAGGGCTCCTCGGATTCTTCAAAAAGTACCAGTTCATTCACTCCATCTTCCGTTGTGAACAGGAAACGGGGCACTTCCATTTCGTCTCCAATAGACATCATGCTACTTGTAATAGAATCGGACTCTGAGCATCTTTTTCGAGAATACCATCGTGTCGTCGCCATATTAGATCGGTGCATCACGCGAAAAAGGAACCGAAGCAATTCATCGCTCCCTACTCATGATTGTTGACTCAGTGGAGCAGGTGTGGATCAAACTCCACTACACGACTCATCCTTGGCAAAAACCGTGTTGACATGGAGGATAACTTTCATTTCAATGCATGTTGTGAGATGGGACGCATAGTATTAGGACAACGATGCCTTTTTGTTTAGTTATTGTTGCTTAGCTGTCCATCTGACTCATTTGCGGGGAAAGAATCGGATTTCTCTATTCGCGAGGTTAAACGAAATCGGTTCGTCATGTTGTGAAGCATGTAATAAGATTGAAATGTTATATAAGAAAATCTAGATATTCTCTTGATATAAATTTGAAAATCTTGATGAAGGAAATGAATTAAAGTCTTCTTTAAAAGCATTTGCTAATGAACCGTTAACTTATAAGTAATAAATAGTATTTATATTTTTAGTGAATTAATAAGTCGAATTATTTTATTGAATTTATACAAATATAAATTTATGACAATAATTAAAGGTTTTAAAATTTTTAAAAAACTATGATGTCTAAACAACAGAAGAAACATTTCCTTTTTTGCATATTATACTTTGATGTATTTTTCACAGATTTTAAATCTTTTTATAAACTTAATATCAATATTAAATATGGCTATTTATATAAAATGGGCATTTCATTTGATATCAGATGAAGTAAAGAAAATTATCTGTTTATTAACATCACGGAATAATTAAACAAAAGGGGAGAGAGAAGGAATTGAAGAAAGAGTGGATTTTATAAGAAAATTCTTATACGTTCGAGAACACAATTTTCGATAAATTATTATTTTCAATAGTACAAAATGAAAAAATGAAAGAGTATGACATGCATCAATTTTAATTTGAATATTGATTCACATCTGCCAAATTTTGTTGTAGTTTTCTGAAGTGAAATTTTAAAAATGTGTGTCGTTCAAAAGAATGATACATCTGAAGAAACATGGGAATATATGTGTGTGTGTTATTTTTTTGCAGTACACACAAAAAACTCATTTCAGAAAGTGATCATTTTAACTTTATATATTAGACTAATTAGAGCTTAGACCCATGAAAACAAGATTTATAAAGAAAATCATGTGCAACATTCAACATCCTGAACCCTTATATCAACAACTTTAAGCAAATCATCAAACATTAAATTACTTAACGTGATTAATTTTGTTTTATTTTATTTTATAACTACCCAAGGAGAAATACTGTGGCCTGCTGGGTAGTCCTCACTTTGGAACGCAAGAGCTTCAAGTTTGGAACTTGATTTCTCCGAAGACCCTGATCTAGAGCTTATTAAATCTGTAACGGTCAAATATCCTCTCATTGGCGTGGCACGGACGATTGAGAAAAAGACGCTGTTGACTCAAATATCGTTCTCGTTATCTGACAGAGATTCAGATTTCCGTTGCCGGTCTCTAAATAGCAGTAATTTTGCTCCAAAAAGAGATTAAATTAATTTAAAACACTAATACATCTATTTAAGTAAATAGATGTATTAGTTTACAGTAAAATACATTCCGGCAGCGAAATCAACGCTACGAAGAATTTTCTGGATATTTGAGGTAATAAATTTTTAGTACGCCATCTGCGTTGCTCTTATAATATCGATTCCCAAGGTGATTACAAACCGTCATCAATGCAAGAAAACTGTACAATACATAAAATTTCAAAGTTCGGCAAAATTTTTAAATTCTGTTAACTGCGAATACATTCATTCATGCATTTGTGATTTAACAAAAAATAATCTTAAAGGCTTAAAATAAACAGATGTGTAAGATTAGAGAAATTAATGCAAATATGTAGAAGATATGGAAAAGGGTTTTCCTATTAGATAGGCAGAAAACATTTTTGTTTAAAAGCTAAAATCCAGAAAGTTCATTATTTGTCTAAAGTATTAAGCGAAAGAGATGAACAGGATAAGCAATGTACTGATGGAGCAAAAACGAACTGTAGGTGTATAATGTGGGAATCAATTCGAGTATATCGTATGAATGAGGAACGTTTCGCATTGAAATCCATGAATAAAATTAAAATGCCATATACTTATAAGCAGTGACTTGACAATAATTTCACATAAGCTGCCCTAAAAATGAAACATGTTTCAGAAGAAAAATAATACTTAATTGCAGTTTTCTCTTATTCAAAATTAGAATTCTGATTTTCATAAAATCAAGGAATTTCATATTTATTTATTTCAAAGAGTATGGAAACATACAAAATAAGCTGTTTGTTTTCTATTGCCTACTAAGCCTGGTAAATAAATATACCCTTATCTAATCTTTATGTCCTTAATTCAAGCTCCAAATTTTTGCTATATGTGGCAAACAATATTGAATGCTTACACTGATTCCCTTTTCTCTATACTTTTCTTTGTTTACCAAAATATCATCACAAAACCTTAATACCCATAAAAAAACTAGTTAGAAAAAAGAGAGTAAAAATTGAAAATGGTGGTCTAATTTGCAACTTTAACAAGGAAACGTACCACTTGCAAAAATATGTTTATCAAAAAATGTATATTTAAATAGAGTAATTTCAAAATTGACCTTTTTAAAGGACAAAACCGATTAAAGTCAGACGAAGGAAGTAACTGAATGCATTCAATTCGGGTGTTAAAATCCCTTTCAGGGGGAAAAATTGGTGATAAAAATGTTCGAATGAATTCTAGCTCACAGGAAAGGAAGATAAAAATTTTAAAAAATGATTGATATTCTAGTACTGTTGCTAAGGTACAGACGATTAGACTGTTTGACTCTTATAAAAAAAATACATTTAATTTTCTTTTTCAATACTTTCGAAAAACATTCGCCATTTTAAAATCAGCGGGAGTGCTGTTCACCCCTTCGATATCCTTCAACGTAGCTTCGTACTACAGTATACTAAAGTATATTAATATATTTAAAAAAATCTATTTTATATTATATATATATTGCCTCCTTTTTGGGCCGATTTTAATTAAAATTTCAAATATATTTACAGTATTGTTCCCAAGATCATATATCACGTTTTATTTATGTTACTCATTAGGTATTTCAGTTTTTACAATCACATGCTCATACATAGACTGACTTTCAACCCGTTTGAAGATTTGGTCTTGATTTACTGTAGATTTAGGATTTTGGTATAAAAATCTTATATTAGATTTCCACTATCTGACTTAATTGATTTTTGAATAATCAAATTTATAGGTGCACAAATGCATCTATTTAATCTTGTCCTCGATAATGATCTACGATTTTAATATTATAACAAAGTGAACATTTTCATTTCCCTACCTCGATTATTTTCTGAATTATTGGAGTACAGACATAATCTTTAAAAAAAATTTGGTTCCAGGAAGGCCTAGAATTGCAAGACTCCTCGCCAAATTATTTGATTATTATCCATGCGAACTTTAAATACGAAAAAATGCAAAGCAAATAGAATGTGCGAAAGAAAAGAAAGAAGATAAGATTCTTTCGCTTTTACTTATATCGCTGTTATTAACTTAACTTAAATCATAAAAGAGAAATAACAGCCAATCGGAAGTTTCGTCAGCTGACCAAATATCCTCTACACAGAAATATGAGTAAATTTCCAATAGGTGTGTAAAAGAACGTGAATATTAGAAACCTGTTATTTATTTTTTATTTTGCTTCTTTCATTACTTTTAGTTACTTTCTCTTTTTTGTTGCCTTTATTGAATGATATTCAATTGATTTTTTATGAGTCTTGAACGCAAATACATAGGTTATTAAAACTAAACTCGTTCTATCGCAAAGTATGACAATTGATCAAATAAAAATTCAGAAGAACGAGACTTTTCTGATTAAGTGAATTTTTTCCAATATAAAATGAATAAATTGCAGTAAATCAAAAACTTAAATTTTTTTTTGCATCAACTTCCGGAAAGGGTTTCAGACCTAAATGAACTCCATTTGTTAAACATAAAAAATAGCGTAAAATAATTTTAGATGGTGAAATGTGGATATCAGTTAAACCGTTATTATGCTACAAAATAATTAATGCTCTACAAAATAATTATGGAGGATCCGTAATTTTTATCATGCTCTGAAATTTAAATTTTCAAAGATTTCACTAAGTCCCGTTCGAATTTTTCTTTCATTGTGCTCTAGGTGGAGCAAAGAATAATCAAATTTCTGTCAGAGTAATAGGTTAAGTGATGTTCTAGTAATGTCTATAATTATCATCATTAAATCACATCTATAATTTATCTGCAGTTTCTGAAATCAATGCAAATTGTGCCAAAAATCTTGATAGAGCTTCAAACATTATATAAAATTAAAAACTTTGACATTTTTAATAAGGTTCGAAAATTATAAAAAAGTATGATAATTTATAGATATTGATATAAAAATATATATTGAAGGTCATTTTGTTGGAAAACAATTCACTTTTCGATTAAAAAGAAACCTGTGCTTCTATGCAAAGTAGGAACGTCTTCTTTAAAACATTAAGCGTAAATGGAAGCATTAGTTTATTGGTTATGCAACTTTATGTTGTGCAGCTTTTGAATTCTGATTTTGAACTCCTTAAGATTATTTAGAACTGCCAATCCTAATTTAAATATTTCCATTATACAAAAATTTTGAAAAAACTCGAATTAAAATTAGATAAATAGTTGAACTGGAATGGAATTTATGTCACTGGAAAACTAACGTATTTAATCTCGAGTTTGTGTAAAAATAAGTTTTGGGTAATAATATTCTCAAGTTATGAGGGAAAAACGCGTAATCATTCTATACCCATTTTAATTCCTTTAGGGGGACTCACAAACTTTTTGATAACTCATTTAATCTTTTTAGATGCTAAATAAGCATTTGTAGCAAATATTTTCGATTTTGCCAAAATGTGGGGACGAACAAATAAACGGATATTCAATTATGTACATATAGAATTACTTCTCATTTTGACGTAACCCCCAAGTCTATTTGGAGAATAAACCTCGTAATTTTCAACAAGTAAATAAAGTATAATAGCTGAACCTGTTTCTTCCTTAATCTTAGTTGCCGCAGTTTAGCCTAGATTGGCTATTGTGCCATTAAACTTCATAAACCAAACCTTAAACTGACTTCTACGCCAAACGAACGGATAGACTTTTTTCATTGATATCAGTTTTAACGTGCAACAATCTCGCATGCATGGATGACTTGATGTAATCTACCCATAACCTTCAAGCTTTGAAACTGGGTCGTATCACCAGGTTACCCCCCCCCCGTATCTGATAAATGGTTCCAATTCTGGTGAAAGTAAACAGTTTTATAAAACATTTTGAGACATAGTATTTTTCACAAAATAATACAAAAAAATTCATTGATGCCTTTTTAAAAATAAATATCTACTTTATAAATAATATGTTCTGTATCAATTGCAGTTCTGATTTTAACGGTTAACCACATGCTCTTAAATATGGTATTCAGTCACGTACCCATATATTCGCGAATACTCTATCAACAAAAGGGTTTTTAGCTTCTTATCGCATAATTAAATACCACTGAAAATGTGAGGAGGAGAAGTTACCGTTTAAATAAGCAGGTTCTTGACTCCACGTGGGTAATGCGTGGAGTTGAGTCATCTCCATACCAACGTCGAGTACTACCATTTTGAAGTGCTAAATGCATAGGCTGCATCGTATTGATTATGATTTTACGCTCATTTCAGTGCCTGATTTGTTTGCTGTGTTGATCGATTATTCAAATTACCCAGGATGCCATGGCAGGGCGGGGTAGCAGTTTTGTGGTTGATACATAAGTGAAATTTTGCATATGATTATTAGGAAACAGATCATTGGATTTGAGGTAGTATACATTGATTAAAAATTAACATGATTTAAATTATTGCAAATGACGGAAAATATTTTGAATTTCAGAAAATTTCAGTTTTGAGAAATTTGACTAATTTCAGAGTCATGACATTATTTTACCTAATGGATTTGAAAAATTATATAATAATAAACCTTGACGATGAAATATTTTCTCAATAAGTATTTGCATTATGATAATATTTAAAGCTAAAAATGAAGCAATAAAGCTAATGAAAACGAAGAAAATATAAACAACGGCATTATAAAATAACAAGCATTGATCACAAAAACGCATTACGGTACACAGTATCATATATGTTGATTTGACACAACTGATGTATGATATTAAAAAATTCATTTTAAGTTGAAAATTCTGGGCATAATCGACCTAAAAGCATACTTCATTAATTTAAATCTACGTCTCCTTTATGTGAAGAAAAATGTTAAATTTGAATTAAATTGATACTGACGTAGTAGTTCAATGAATCATCGCTTCCTCGTTCAAAAGTCTGAAACTAACCAGCAGAACACGTGACTTTGAAGTGTTTTGATCTTTAGCCGCTCAAAGTCTCATTGAAACTTGTTAAGGCAGGGTGTTCTATCAGTATGAAGATAACTATTGATAACGTCATTTGTACTGATTTATTTCAGTTAAAATATATCAAAGTATAAAGACCATTTCAATTATCGCAAGTGTTAGTAGTGAAAGTAATACTAGCAAGATTTTTCTTTACGAAATACAAGAAAATTATCCCTTCAAAGTAATCTTAAAATATTCGCTAGCAAGAATATTTTTTAATTTAAAATTAAACTATCATATATTTTTCCTATAAATAATTAAAATTATTTTTCAAACTTTATAGGAAGACTTTATGGAAATGACTTAAGTGTAAAGACTCAATTTTCATAAAAATTTGATAAAACATTTTATTGAACAGGGATTTCCAAGCTTTGAAACATCATCACCCACTTTTTAGAAACAGAATCTATAGCGAACCACCTCATCCTTTATATGAAGCACCATACCACCGTATGTCCCTCAGGGCAGAAATAGATTAATATGTCGCAACTTCAGTAAGTATGGTGCATTTATGGTTGGGTTTTCTCCTTTTCTGATTGTGTGACAGTATCACTAGTATTTTATTAGTATACATCATTATAATTAATTAAAATTTAATTTTTATTTTGTACCTATACTTCTTTACACAAGATCGTGTGTATATATTTTATTGCGATTATCTCCTTTTTATTAAAGTCCTTTGTCAAAATATAAAAATGCTGTTATTTTGTAAGTAAAATGAAAGAATAGTACTACTTGGTTTATGATGTTAATAGTAATTATTTTTGAATAATTAGTCAAAATACAACGCTTAACAGTAAAAACTGGTACCGAACTCTCAAAACTTCCCAGCCACACTAACAGTAGGACGTTTTACACACTACGGATTAAACGCACATCAAATCACTAGGGACAACAAATCTTTTAAGGTATCATGTCCTTCTCTCTCCCCCCCCCCCCAGAAAAAAAATCTAGTTGAATTTTAGATTTTAAAATTGAATGCCTTGAATAGTAGATTTTAAAATTGTAGAATTTTTGTTTTCATACATGCTTGAACCCGTTATCATTCAGCTGTAATTAAAATCCTTCGAACAATTGAAAGATTAATTATTTGAATGGTAATATTGGAAAGAGCTTATCTAGATGTTTTATCGACTTTTGATAAGAATACATGAAACGCAACCACATTACATGTTTATAATTAGATAAATACAGATTTATTTCCATGGTAGCATAAAAAAAATCATTGAATTTTCTCTTGCATATCGGCTTTCTAAGACATCTGTATCTTCGGGTATCAGTTAATGATAGCATTCCAACTAAGAACAACTATTTATTTCCATGATGTACAGCTGCTGAACGTGATCGATAACTTAAGATTACATAGATAAAGTGACAATATTTTCGATCATGTTTATGACTAAACGATGCAATGTTAAAAAGAGGAAACTTCTGTGATAGGATGTTTGCATTTATCAAGGTTTAGGTTACTGATCTTCGTTTTTGTTAATCACGCTTTTAACCTTCTGCACGATAAAACTAGTTTATTTTTTATTGAAACATTAAACTTTTTTATTACTATCTTTTATATGAAACATACAAAGAGAAAATATAGTAATCGTCAAAAAATTCAACCTCTAGATCTAGATAAATCTAAACCTTTTAAACACAACACCGAAACGCAATAAGTTAGACAACTCAAACTTTTGTGTTTTTTTACACGAGAAGCGCTGATTTCTATAAAATTTGATTGAAATGCGTCTACAGGATTACTATTCTATCATTCATATATATATTACTATTCTATCTATTACTATTCTATCATTTCATATATATAGGTGAGAAGATGTGGAGTATATCTATATAAGCATGAAAAGAATCGCATATTTATAATACTAATCAAAAACGATTTGCCTATTTAATTTTAGAATCCATTACACATCTCGTAGGAAGAAAAGATTATAGGTGACGACATAGCACAGTGTAAAACAAAGTAATATTAGATTTTAGAGGACATGGGCAGTAACATTTTCATGTGACTTAAATGTTTCATAAATTGACTCCACGGAAACATGATGAAGGTTGCATTTGAAGAAACACGAGGGCTACTCGGGATGGTTCTCTTAATTTCGAACCGTCAAATGATAAGAAAAATGCCGGCGAATAATAACGTTATGAATCAGAATAAATAGTGAAGCTATTTAAAGAAAATGAAGTCGAAATAACAGTTTTCGCTTATAATAGTGGCGGAGTAAGATTTCGGTAAAAAAGAAAGGGAAAAAATCTCTCTAGTTCGGGTAACTTAGAATAATGTACAATAGCTCAAAATGTGACATTTGAGCACATTGCAGAGACATCCTTATATATAAAAATGAATACAAAAATGATATCTGAGTCTTTCATGATATCTAAATTTCCTTTTTTTATGTTTTCATTTTTACGAAAAACAACAAAAAATGAATCACAAAAAGGATATATTTATGATTCGTTTTTCCTTATCAGTCATCAACGTATTTTCAGATAAGTTGATCTACTTAAATATAATCAGATGCTTTTTTCACATATTGGGACTTATAAAATATCGTTTGGCTTTATTCCTTGGCTAGCAAAAAATGTTTTATTTATCTATAGTGCACCCTTAAGCTTAAAGAAACAATTAATGATGCTCGAAAACTAATTACTCCTTAACATATAAGTGGTAAATCATTTTGGAATGTTAATGAATCAGTAAATTTATCTTAATTGACCTTTTACACTAGGATAAAATCCTTTGAAAGGGAAACGTGGATAAAAAAATAAGACAAGAAGTAGCCGTCCAATTAAGACAACCAGACATGAACAGTGATTAATTCTGATAAAAACAGGAAAAAAAAGTCCATATTATATGGTAAGAAAGGATTTAGTGAAAAAGTGTCTTTTTCCGTTTCGCTAGAGACTGTATGACAGTTATTTAGATCAAGTAAAATACAAGCAAATTCAACCAGAAGGATGTTTATTTATTTAATTTTTTTGCTTGCTATAAAAAAAAGACTCATTTGAGAATCAAGGCTGAGAAAATAATTTGTCAGCCATAGCGCGAGCGATATTGAAATTTTACTGAGGAAAACAAGCAGAAAGAAAGTTAAGGCTACAAGTGGCATCTCTCCAAGATAATATCTATAATAATAGAATACTGCATTATATCATCAAATTTCCGTTATTCGCCAAAAGATGGCGTGTGTGATTCTATTTTGCATGCCGTTACGCAAAGAAACCGCCGATTACATCCTACAGAATTTTGAACTGGTGTTTTCGGAGTTAGATGTCCTGAAGAGAATGGGTTAACAATTAATAAAATCCAAACATTTTCAACACTTCCATCTTTGACTTTTTATTAGTATAATAAAGATTAATAAAATCTTTACTCGTTATCTTTTTGATTTGAAGAAATTTGAATGAAATTATTAAGATTCCTCATTAATTAGTATGAATTAAAAAAGCTAGCACAAAAATTAATTTTTAATTATTTTGACTTCCCCCTTTTCACTCTTCTATATATAATTATAGGCATTCTATAGATAAATAAAAAAATAGATTATTATAGAGTTGAAAAAGACTTTATTCAATACTTCTGTCAATAGTAAGAATTATCATTTAGAATTATTACATTCATTCACAAGGTCACATGATAATATCAATGACTCAATTGCAATAAATAGAAATGGAGGATTGTAAACTGCGTTTAACAGACTCAATTACGATAATCCCATGGGCTGAATCCTTACCTGTCATTGATAATGGGAGCATTAACTTATCCACATCATTATTGCTGTATTTCTTGAGGAAATGAGAACAAGCTTATTTATAAGTTAGTTTCTCTTTCTCACGAATAGAACCGTCTATAGAAATCGTCAGTCAAAATTTGATGTCCGTATAGATCTTTATAAAATAGCATCGCAAAATGAAACGAGAAATAAAATGTGCAAGCATAAACGGAAATAACTTAAACACACACGATCCCAATGCCTTCCGGAGCATTAAATGTTGTTTCGCTATTTTCACTTCAAAAGCCATATAGTTCTGAAGGCATTCCCACCGTCCCTTTTTGCTCCGTCTATTCCGGACTGCGGTACTGTCTAGTCATGTTCTTCCAAAGAACAATTGAAAATAACTGGACTTCAAATCATCAAGAAAAGCAACAAATATTTCATTTTAAATGCCTATCTTATTTACCAAAAAAATGTATAATATATTTGAATTCCATCTTTTATTTTGTAAGTATATAAACAAGAGATGTTTTCTTCGAAGGAAATATTTTATTCTTGCGTGGTTATTACAGAAGATACTCTATTTCTTATATTCTTTCCATTTAAAAAAATTAAATACATGACCAAGGAGTGAGGCAATGGAGATAAGATAAGAAATCAGAAACTAATGAAAATGCATTCGCAACTTTACTTTCATAAGAAAATGTTTTCTAAATTTTAGCAAATTAGCTGTTATTGTACGAGTGTGTAGATGGGAAAACGGGAAAGGAGACAAGGAACAATTCAGAGGGGGAAAAAAATTCAGGGAAGTTTAACTTGATGTGATATATACGGGGTGTCCCAAAATAATTGAACAAGCGCTTATTTACTTAACTGCAATCAACCATATACTTCCAATTGCAAAATTTTCTCAAATAAGATATATAAATGCATCAAAATACTTGGACTTCGGCAGTGAGAAATAATAATTAGATAAATTAAATTTTTATTCGGTCCTCATAGCGAAAAAAGCCAATGAGTAAAATATGTTTCTTACACTCATCTATAAAGATAAAAATTTTCATACTTCTATCTTTAAAATTTCAGCTCCTTCAAAAATTTCATTTTTTAAATTTTTTACTATCTACCTTTAAATAAGCCCCAGTGCTTTCCTAAAAAATAATCTTTAAAATATTTTATAATAATCTCCACAGAAATCAATATGCTTTCATAAAATTATGAAACTGTAAGTATGCGTTTAATTGCAATAGTTATTGAAATAAACTCCACATAATTGGGATATCTTATGTACACATTTAAAAAGTTGATTTTTTAAATTCAAAAGTTTAAAGTTCTCTTGGATAAGTTAATTTCGTTATTCTGTCTAATATTTATACTGATATCATCTTATCCCAAGTATTCTTGAAAATAATTGATTTTAACTGCACAAAGAAAGAATAAAAAAATAAAGGAAATGTTAGAATAAAACTTGTGAAAAAACATTAACTTTAGGAATGTTCGAATGCATCAATTCATATTTGTACTGTAAATAAATTACATATAGCTGAAATAATATATTAAAAATCAAACATATATAATAATTTTTTGTACCCAAAAGTTAAATCTTATCTTGAAAAGATGGTAGGAGCAGTACAACGCTATTATCTAAAAATGTTAATAAAGAATATGAGTATGCATCACGATTCAGAAATTCTATTATAAGTATTTGAACTACTTATTAAGTTACCGAAAGGTTGATGACCGCGATTTTATCGGCAATGGCTAATGTACAAGCTCCTAGTTTCTTCCATGCCTTTTTTTTT
>JAOUZG010008446.1:4769667-4783976 GCA_026289955.1 Argiope argentata
AGGAACAATATGTTTCATTCATAAACTAATTTCAGTATAATTTTTTTGCAGATGAATCGCTTAGAAGAAGATTATTTAATCTGTCCCTTATTTTAGAAGCAAAATAGTTTAAATAGAGTTTTGTAAAATTGTTAGATAAAAAATCATATCTGAATACAAATATTATCTATTTGCCTCATGAACTCTACAACTGAGATATTTTCAGTTGTAAGTGCTATGTGGAGATATAAAATAATTTCACCTGTTATCGCAAATGCAGAATTTACGAACGTTGAATGAAGAGTCTTAATTTGTCTTGTTATATAATAAAACATTTACAAGTCATCACCTATCTATAATTTTGATATTAAAAAAAATTCATTTAACTTTTCACTTGCAGTTCGAAAACGCTTTAAAATAACATTCGTTCTCATTAACTTTGATACGTAGCCAAATAACAAACCCTCTAAATCAGGGGTTCTCAAACTTTTAGACATTGTGACCCCCTTTTTAGACTAAGTATTTTGGCGACCAGCCAAAGTTTTAACTCTGTCTAAAGTTTAGACAGAGATTTTGAAAATTTTAAACGTACTGAAGAGTTCGTAGAGTATGTGTCGGGTATTGGCGCCACATCCCTTGACATTTCATCTTTCTCCTTACTAGCATCATCTCATCCCGAAACTTTGATTGAACAGTTTACAGATTACATTCCAGTTAAGAATATGAGTGAGGTTGTGTGGATACTCAATCCGTTCAGTAAGCAAGCCGTAATAAAAGCCGAGCTATGTATCCGTCATTATGATCAACTGATAGAGATTTCAATTGATCAGTCAGCTAAAGTAGCTTTTAACAAAGCTCATATCGACAAATTTTGGATACGTAATAAAAAGGAATCCCCAGAACTGTTCACAACAGCATTAAAACCATTGATGCCGTTTTCTACATATTACAATTGTGAACAAGGATGCTCCATAATGATAAATTTAAAAACAAAATCAAGAAATCGTTTGACGCTGGAAAATGACATTGTTTTTGTGTTACAAAGCTCATTCCAGACATTAAAAAATTGGTTAATTCTAAACAAGCTCATGTATCCCATTAACAAATAGATCACAAAAACCAACTTGTATGTGTATTAAAAACTTTATGTGTACTCTTTTTTTTTTAATGGAAACTACAGCAATAAATTAATTTTCTTTAAACTTTTCTTCCACATCTCGCGACTCCCCTTGGCACATTCCGTGACTCCTCTGGGGGTCGCGACCCACCTTTTGAGAATCCCTGCTCTAAATAAATCAAATGGATCATTTTGGATTAAAAAATGGGAAAAAAATTAGAATGATCAGCTTTATAACAAAATGAGCATGTTCATTGTTTGTAGTGATACAAATTCGGCTTATGTCAACTGTGGGAGAAATTCATAGTAATTCCAACCAATAAATTTAAGATAGTCAAATTAAAATTTGTTTTCATTATAACATTCACCTATTGATTTAAATAATTGATTTATTTTCATTCATAACTTATTATACTCTCTTTTGCTTGTAAATATAATGCGTGAATAGTACATTCTTAGCTACTGAGTACGGTAAGTTAAATTCAGGAGCTTTGAAAACCATCCGTTAAATTGGCTTATCCTGTGCTCATTATAGATTCTGTGGTGAAGCCGTTTTTGAGGATCAACCGATTTGTTTCTCTTGTTCTTTCGTTCGAACGATTAGAACAAGCTACTGATGCCTTTACAATTGGTCGTTTTATTTAAAGTATACATTTCTTTCCTTTCCTTTTTCTTCTCTTGAAAGTGATTATAACTTGAGAGAGGCGAAACTACTGGCAATGTCTGCCACTCTGTTGCGATCTCTCAGAGAAGCAGGTAGTGTCCCTGCTCTGGATAGGGCAAACTGCCAGCAGCACCTAACAGGTTTCCCGGCCACCTTGCAGTTCGGAATTCGAACCTGATTTCACAGCTGTGGGCGTAGATGAACGTGTAAAAATACAGGATGCTATTGAACCGGAAAGGTACGAAAACGTATCACCTCAAAAACAATACTGGTATGTAAGACTAGACCCGAAAATTTCGGGAATCAGTATATTTTGAATGTTACTTCTTCTTGCTAATGCTTTACTAATATGTAAACATTGTAAGTTGTGTACGATTTCTGAGATATATCTTAACAAGATTTCCTACATTATTTAATTTTCACTTTTTGTTAGCATTTTAATAGAAATTTATTATTTATTTTTTGATAAACTAAATATAAAAAATTGTTAAATGAATGTAGTATATTATTCAAATAACACAACCAAGAAGTGTCAATAGAGAGAAAAAAAATAAGGATATCCCCATCCTCATTAGATAAGTTTCCTTTAGAGATTTCTTCTTTCATGTATTTTAAGAATAAAAACTAAACTATATTTGGTCAAAAAGTCAGTAGCTTTTAGAAAATCTTCACCCATATTTCTAAGACTTAAAATATTTTAAAACTCATTCCAAAAAATTATTTATTTGTAAATCATTTATCATTAACTTCTCTAATTTTGAAATAACTTCCGCAATCTTAATTTCATTTCCAGCAAACACCAATTACGGGGGGGATAGAGAAGGATGTTATCTCCATATTTGAAAAGTTTCCGTCAAAAATTTTTTCTTGATATTTTGAGCATCAAAAAGTGAAAAGAAAATCATCATATAAATTTCTAAAATTTTAAGTACCTAAACCCTTCTCCGAAAGAAAAAAAATTATTCACAAGTAAATTACCTTTTAATTTACTTTCTCAAATTTTGAAAGAGCTTTCGTTTCCTCAGATTAAGTATATTCTTAATTTTGATTTATCTTTAAATATGTGATATAAGTGTTGAAGAAATTCTTCCATCTCCATATAGTACGTTAATTTTTAATTTATTTTCTTAGTTTAAAATTTCTAAATACAATTGCTTGTATTTATAAAATTTTCTTTCATTTTAAAAATATGATATAAAATTTGTATTGCTGTTAGTTGTCATAGTATATTAAGCCTTTTAAAGAAAAAAAGATTTGTTTTGGTGATCATTTGAATATACTAGAATATGACTAATAGAAGATCTTCAAACTTCTCAGATTTAATGTCTTGGTTTGAGATTCAAAAATGGTAAGTTTATCTTTTTTTTTTCTTCAAAGAATTTCATTGTGTAATATCAATTAAAATTCATAAATTATAAAAATAGACATTCTTTGAAATTTTGATATGAAAAGTCTCATAACAGAAATTAGTGATAAATCCCTCAATTACATTCGAAAGTTTAAAAAAATTCAATTCAAATTTGGAAGTCAAAATTCAAAGAGTTTTTTTTAAGAAGCATTGAAAAGGCACAGCAACAGCAAAAATTTTTAAAGTAAGAATCAAACCAGGCCTTGTTATTGTTTTTGGATATGCTTCAATTTATATATTTCTAGGAAATGAAAACTATAAAACGATTGGGATTCAGTCAGAATTAAAAATCGAATTGTCATAAAAAAAGAAAGAAAATTCATCCTTTATTATCAAATTAATATTTTTCAAGTAATAATATATTTTTTTAATTTTTGCACAAATTAAAAACTAGAACTTTGTTTTTAAAAAATCGTTTTTCAATGCTTTGGAAATTTATCTTAGATTTAGAGACCTATTGCCTTGTTTTTTTAATCTATAGTTTGAGATAAGTTATGTTTTTAAATGAATTTTTTTGCGGTTAATTGTTTTCTAATTTGTTTGATATTGTTTAGCACTTAAAAAAATTCCTAAGCAAAGAATGAAAAGATTCTACTCTCAGCATCATCACACTATTAGAATTTTAAAGCATTTAATTATTAGAAGAAACTTTTGTTACAATCTTATTCCACCAGTCATTGATTATGAAATGTAAGGTCAGAAACTACTGACTGACTTTGCATATAATGTTCATCTTTATTTTGATCCTCATTACTCTTAATTCGTCTATTTGAGATTTATTCAGAATTCAAGCCTTTAAAATGAATGAGAAAATAGATGAGACTTTTGGCAATATACTACTAATAATGTTTCCCCCCCCCCAAATGTTTGATATATTTGGGAGGGTTGTAAAGTTTCAAATTTATATTTCGAAGTCGCCATAGTTCAGAAATGTTGCAATTGGTACAGATTTAATTAACGAAAGGGGAAATTTAAAATCTGATTGTATCTTCTAAACTCACAAAGCCTCAAATTTTCGAAAAAATAAAGAATTTTATAATTTGTAATTTTTTGAAAATTTTAATCTCATATTTTTTAATGCTGTAATGCAAAAAAAGTTCCAGGGAATATTATTACATAAGGGGAAAAAAAGATATTTCCCAATTTAGACAAAGTCTCTCAATCTAGAAAATTCCTTAAAATTGCAAAAAAGGCAAATTTTTGGCAAAATTTGAAAGAAAATTTGTAACAGTTTTAAGAATTCTCAACGACTACAAAGATAATTAATAAACTTCCTATTGTTTTGTAAAAGAAACAGCGCCGAAATGCATAATTAATTGGAATTCATTGCTCATTGCTCGATTGGCAACATAGAGCGAAGGCTCCTATTCTTTCATGTCACTCTATCTAGCATTCCCCTCTCATGGCCCACTGGCTCTTCCATCTTGTTTTAGTTGGCTGTTATGCATGTCTATTGTTCATAAGGTTTCTAAGCATCACTCGTTCGTTAGTGAATAAGAAGCATTTTACACCATGTGTTGAGCTAGCATTAAATATTTTCAAAAATGTTGGAGAAAAACTAATACTTTTCTACTCAGTCTGCTTGTAAAATCTATTTCTGAAAACCCAAGACAATTCCAGAAGTCCTTTGAGTGTCTTGTATTTGGATGTTTGAAAGATTTGGTATCAAACACTTTTTACATTAGTGGCAATTCAGATTTTCTACAGCATGCTCCGATATTGTCCTGAGAATAAGTTTGAATTAACAAGGAAAGTCAACAACAGAAAAGAAGTTTTCAGTTATTAACCATTCAGTGGCACAGAAAATACAAAAATATTTTTGATAAGACATCAATTTCTACAGTTTTCTATTATAGTATTGTCCAGCTCATCAATACTTTCTATGATACAATGATCTTAAAATCCCGAGAAGATGAAATCAAACTATAGAAAAATACTGATAATTTTAAAGCCAGTCAAATAAACATTTTTACATCTCTTCCTTTAAGTGAGTGATAGATATATATTATTCTAGTAAAAAGATCTCAATTCCGCGAAATTCTAATTTATATTATTCTTATGCAGGAGAAACTTGACAAGATTCCCGCTATTGAAAAATGATTTTTTTTTTGCCTGTAGAAGTTGTATTGATTTTTAAAAAAGGCTCCTTTTATACGAAGAGGACTACAAAGTTGAAAACTAGGTTTAAGAAGGAAAAATGCTCTAAAAAGAGATATATTTATGAACCAATTCTAATCATTAGGTATGAACTTAAACTTATAGCTAAAATATGGTCAAGCTGTTTAATGAAACAAATCAAACTACTCTGAGAAGAAATTTCCGTGGCAGATCAGGATAAAGAAAAACGTTTCAGAACTAAACAGCTATCCAAAAATTAGTATCATTCTATACAACTGCTGTTTAGCATCGGGTTCTTCAAGAATTTATTTCAGTAACTGAAACGGATACTTTTAAAGTTGTTAAAATATATACAATGAAGACGGAAAAAAGCCTCTGTAGAAATTATTTACAAAGCAATATTCAAAAGGATTCCAAACAATTACTTATTATTTATTTTGACTGAAGGAAAGATTACATCTTAGGTACATGATCAAAACTATTTTGTTGAATGCTGGAGGGGGAGTCTTATTCTATCATCAAAGATCTTGAGTCAGCTTATATTGGGTATGCGTCTGTGAACCCCGGATTTGCCAAAGACATTGTATCAGCAACATGTTTAACATAATCATAACAGTTTTAAGTAAAAGAACAAATAATTTCACAAGAAGATTTGGAAGACATTTGCTGTCAGGTGCTAATATTGATGCTGAATGGAAAAATGGTGGTATTCTTCAACTCGAAACTTACAATAGGCTACTATAGCAAGGGGATGTATGTTTACTTCATTTAATTGAGTTATCTTTCCATCACTTTTTTGAGCTCTAGGATGCGGTAACAACTGTCCCAAGATCATTTTGAAAACTGTTGGAGATGATCTCAAAAGTTGTGAAAAGATAGATTTTTAAAATCAATAGTTAAAAGTGTTTAAAACAAAAAAAGTGAATTAAATTGTATTTATAATCTTAAAGACTTCATTTGTACAACATGTTTGGATAGTAATTTATTATTTAAAACAATAAGGTATTAAAAATATTCGTTGCTACTTGTTAAAATTTAAGAAAATTGTTAAAATATTGCATTTTTTGATAAAATTTAAGAAATTTACGCAATAGTAAGATGTTCTCTAAATATATCAATACTTTTTTTTATTCAGCAGTATACGTTGCAATTATTACGAAATATTGCATTAAAAATACAGAAAAAAATTACTAAAAAACAGGGAAATTTTCTATTCGCCTAATATTTAGACGCTTGTGTGATTAAAATCAATGTATGTTAATAATATTTTCTTGCTATTTAAATATGTATGCAGCCCGTGGTTTTTTTTTTTTTTTGCGAAATAACAACTTGAAAATATAAATTTAATTTTTTGTACCACTTTTCAACTTATCATTGCTAATAATAAATTGTTTTACTTTGAAAATTTTTATTTTCGTTACAGTGATTTAAGTTCTAAAACCCAATTCTTTCTGTAATTTCCTTAAAACAATTGCATACCGGACATGCTAACTTTTTCTGAGTATTTATGGATATCAATATATATATATATTAATCTGCGTTAATCTTTATTTTATCAAATCTTTCAGAATGAAATAGAAAAATACTCTTAATCAGCAAAAGTCTTTTCCATATTCTCTATTAATAATATCTTTTTACAGTAATATTTATGCAACTGCAGATGGGAAGCGCTCTTTCAAAATACTAAAAACAATTACGATTCATTTTTAAGTTTTAAGCGGATTTTTTTTAATTTACTGAACCAAACAATGATTAGCTTGATTATATTGTAGAGCACTCGTTTCAACATATTTTGCATTTCAAAAAAATTATTTTATGGATTTTAAAAAGCGGTCTTGGTTACTTCCCAATTTAAATTACGGATTTTCATTGGAGAATCGCAGTTTTCTCCATTTCTCCCTATTTTTTTTAAATTTAAAAACGATAAATATATTAAGAAAATCAAATTTTCTATGTTTGGTACCATAAAAAGGTTTTAATAAATTGTTACCTACTCAAATGATATCTTCATCATTTTACAATCGCTGTGAGATTATTCCTAAATTGTTCTCATAAAGCCCGAAAATGGGATTAATATCCCATTTACAGGGCTTTGGTGACTCAATTTGTAATTTGATTTGATGAATCAGTTAGCAATCAGACTCAGAATTTTTTCCTTTAAAAAATTGGTGAATTGTCATTGACAACAACATTTAACTATAGTAATAAAGCGTTTGAATGCAAATATTAATAAAGATAATTCTGACAAGTTTCTAAGCATATGTTAAATTGAAAAATATATTTAACGGTGTAAATTATTTTATATTTCTAATAAAAGGAAATAAATTGACATAGAAAAATGAGCTAAAATTAATCACCAAAAAATGTGTGCTCTCAAAAGGCTTAGGGTAATAAAAATTTAGTTTCCTACACACAAATTACAGTCTAAACTTTTATCATATAACCTAATTCTAAATTCAGTTCAGATAAGAGAAATGGCTATTGGCATTTTTAATTTTTATCAAAGTGTTACCACATTAGGGAATTTTGTGAAATTTCCGCGGAAAGTATTTTGAAAATTTTTAAGATAGTAAATCATGTTTCTTGTAGGCTTGATTACAATGCGAAAATGTGTTACTCAACGAAGGCGAATTTCAATTTTTGAAATAATGAGTGTAAATTAAAACTACGATATGATTAAAAAAACCCTTTCATTTGAGTCATTTCAAAGTTTGAGTGTTTAATAATTTATTTCCTTGCTTCTTATCTGCTTGCATTTCAAGAATTAATAATCTGTCAACATATGCTCAAAAAAGGTTTTATAAATTTCTTTTCAAAAAACGAAGATTGAATTTGATGCCCAAGAGTTTTATTTTTAGTACTTGCATCCATGTTCTTAAAAATTGCTCTTCACAGTATTTTTTCAACTAGTGCAAGTAGTTATTTGAACATCATATAAAAAGTATTTTTGGGATTTCTGTCAGTAAATATTACAATAGAATTTACAATTCTTTTATTATATTATTTCTATTATTTCCTTTATGTTTGAATTGATGACAATTTGTAGGATACTATATTCTTACATCTCGGATTTTTGCTTAGATTAATTATATACCTTTTACAAAAATATTGTTAAATTTGTACATTTAGATCAAGTGTTCTGAGAATTAGAAACTAAACTCGTAGACTGCATTCTAATTCCAATGTATCATTTACACTGATTTTGACACATGATAGCGCAAAGGTAATAGTGAAGACAAGCTCTATAATTTTTTATTGCTTTCTTAAATTCATAAATCTTGAAAACAATAATATCTAATTAAATTCAATAAGATTACCTAAATATCGAGAACAATTTTAGTGCATTCTTGTGCATGAAAACAACTAAGAAAAACTTATTTTTCTCTTCATTATTTTTTATATTATCTGAGACACAAAGCATATTAACAAAAATTTGTTCTCAATTTACAAACTGATCTTTCTGATTCGATAAGGGAAATCCTTTAACCTTTTTAAACGCATCTTACAATCTATAAGGGATAGTAAATTTTTAATGTAATATCTTAAGATAGTAAACTAAATTTCAATTTGTTAATGTCGATCACAGAATTGAATTTTATGCTACAATAAAAATTCTTCATTCTTACCTTAATTTGTATTTTAAAAGCTGCCTTTTAAAGAATTATTTTCAGCATCAAAAATGATTCAAATATTACCATTTCAATATAACTGCTTTTAGATTTACATTCCTTTACCTAAATTTCAAATAATATCTAGGATGACAATCAATCTGTCTATTACCGATCAACGATACCGACGAAATAAGGAGTAGACAGACATTGGAAGGTGAGAATATATATTACGACTCCCTTTTTTACTTTCTAACAATAATTCCGCTTTTAATTATTTAAGAATTAAGTTCATTTTCTGTTTTTGACAGTTTTTTGCCGATAATTACTGAAAAAATTATTTTATGAAAGTTTTAAAAAAAAAACTTTTTGAAAGTAACGTTTACTGCTTGCGAATCAGTGTAAGCCTATTTATTACTCGATAACAATGTTGCTGCAAAATCACTAACTGTTGTTAAAAAAAGAAAGGAAGGAGGGAGGGAGGGAGGCGGGTCATTTAGAGATTTATCAACATTAGATTTGACTTACTTGCGTTTATACAAGATTTTATTTGGGAGCTTATGATTATTTATTTCATTCTGGTTGCATACGCATTTCATTTTTAATGTTGATACTAATTTTTTTTCATAAAAAAATAAGCAAACTAAAATATTTTTTTTTTGGTTTCTGATAGCCATTTGCCTGATTACTATTTTATATATGATTCTTTAAAAAATAAAAATTCATCATTAATAGAATGAATATTATATTAATGAAATCCTGTTATATTCTAAACTATGCAATAATATTTTTTAAAATTCTAAGAACTCCAAGGAAAAGAATGAAACTGGTAGTAAAAAAGAATAGAAATTTGAAATTTTATTTTTTGACTTAAAACTAAGATACTTTTACTTTTTTGTTTAAAATATTAAATTTTTGAATTATCAGTTTTCAAAAGCTACATAAAAATATTGCAAGACTTACCTAAACGTACTTTGGAACTTGCACTTTAAAAAGACGACATAAATTTTTTTAAAGACGTCCTTAATATCTAGCTGACACGCTGAAACTAATCATTTTGAAGAACACATTCTTAGCATCTGTCTGAAATAAAAATAATAATAAAAGTTAGAAAATTTAAAAAAATGAGACAAATGCTACCAGTTAAACCGCTACATTGCATTGTGGATATGGACCGCTTCGTACCTGGATAAATTGAAAAAGAAGACGGGGAAATATAAAAAATCTTTACCTGGTATTTTCTTAAACGGAAGTTTAAAGAATAGCGACTTTCCGTCATTTGAATGAAAAACTAATAGCTGAACTAAAGAATATATTTTATGATATGGATGAAAACCGCATTTATTTTCTTAACTAAAAAAGATTCGACACATTAATAAAATTAAGAAAGTCTATACAAAGTTTTTATGTTAATTAAGATTTACAAATGTGAAATTTCTTTCAAATTGACGAGTGACATTTTTCCTTAAAAAACTGCGTTTGAAAATAACATTGTTTTTAAATTACGAGGAATCTATACATATATTTATAACAATAAACAAATTTTATTATTTCCATATTTCTCAGACTATCTATTCTAGTGTAATTATGTTTATAATGAGTAAAAGATCTGTGCATTGAAATGGAACTTTTTGAGTGCTCCATTAAAAGTATTATTTTTTTGTCCCAAAATATAACAAATTGAAATATATATATTTCTTTAAGTTGCCCATTAATTATATCTCTATGACATGCAAAGGAATTGATGATTCTCCACACTACCTACTTTTTTGCACACTCATTTAAGCCTTTTATTCATCAACTGGCCATGCCAGTTTTCCACCAACCCTTCCCTCATTGAATGTATTTTCAAGTATATCAGAAACTCTAGCATTTTCCTCTCCATCTGCTTTCAATTAACGTCCATTTCAAATGGCGCAAAACAAATGAACTGAGTAGAATTATTATGGATCGGATATCTAACCTTCCAATCTCCGCTGGTTTGTGTATCACTTGCGCTCAGTCGTATTTGCCCTGAATCATTCAAAAGTGTTGTTTGTGCTCAAGCTTTTAAAATTATTAACCACATTACATTTTATCTTTGTATGCAAGATTTGGGAATTTTACAATGTACGTCATACGGCAATCAACTGACAGAGTGATGATGACACTCCGTGCCCCAGGTAACGAAACGAAGCTTCAGTGAGAAAAGTGCTGATGACTCTTACTGCGTTTCAAAACAAGACGATACTTAAAATAAGCATATGCATTTTTTACATTAAAGTAGTTAAAAAAAATTGCATCCTTTATTTTTTACAAAATATTAAGTACTTTGTCTAAAATAAGTAAGATAGGAATCATATTAATAATTTAAAAAATAACTGCAAGTTAATTTTCAGAAAAAAAAGCATTTTTAGTAAGGAAATATTGATAATTACTGAAATTTCTTCAAATCTGAAATATATTACCTCATTTTCTAGCTTATTTATCGTCAGTTTAACTATACCTAATCCAATGTACCAGCAATTGACATGTAATTGCAACATCTATACGTACTACATTAAAACGCTTAATTCTTAGATATAATATCATGAGCTAAAGTGTTATTCGCAGGTAATGCAATTGCAAATTTCTACCTATTTTCTTAAAAGCGCTGCCAATGATTTATTGTAAATTTTTTATTCGTCTTAAATCCATGCACGAAAGAAAGCTAAAAATATATTCCTTATTTTATTCGGGGTTTTTTTCACCTCTGAATTTCTTTCCAAAAGTGTAGATTCATATAGATCGGATCTTTATTGTAATCAAAATTGAAATTACAATAATAAGTATTAAGTCGTAAATAAGAATAATTTCACAATAATACAAATACACCTCAGAGACTTACCGGAATACTCAGCAAAAGAAGAAATTTTTTTTTTAAATTGAAATTTGTGCAGTTTCTAAAAGAATGATTTATATATGACAACATGAAACTTTTGGTTATAATGGTGATGATTTATTTTGTATGTAATCGTAACGCCTCTTTAGTTCTATAAAAATTCAATGTTTTTTTCAGTTTCCAACATTTTAATAGGATGTGTAATTTAGAGATTAAAAATTGTAGGATCCTTTCTTCAACCCAAGTGAAATAGTGACATGAAAAAAAAAATTGACATGTTGCTCTATTTTTTAGATTACCCATTTGCTAGATATGAAATGGTCAGCAAGAGCTCACCATTCCAAATTGACAGAGAAAAGAATATTTCAACTTTAATGAATAACATTCATACAGAATAGAAGATCGGCGTCTAAAATCAAACAAATAGGCCCTTTCTTAAGCAAAATCAAAACTTTCTTTTATGAAAAATGCTGTTTGAAGAAACGAATGTTGCTTTGATCTAGATAGAAACATTAATTTTCAAAACTGTCACGTTTTTAAAAGTAAAAACAATTCTTCGGGAAAGAAATTCATAATCAGTCGCAGTTTTTGGTTCATATGTTACATATTGCCATTTTTAGAAGTTCTTTAGTTGCACTCATTTTCTAGAAAAGTATACTGTATGGTACAGATAGATTCGGTTCATTTTTATTGGGATTATATCTGTACTAAAAACTGAATTAACTTTATCAATAGATATTTCATAAATCTTTGCTGACTAACTCAAAAATCCTGTCCTTATGTCACATGAACATAATCGCATATGCCCAAGGATTAAGGACAGCACCCATGTAATTCTGCATGATTGTTGGAAGTGTTAATTTGGAACCAATTTTTAAGCATTTTAATTACTACAATACCATTTTATTTTTCAATTTATTTAAAGTTAATAAATAAGTTATATACTTTAGCAAAGAAAATATAGTGCTTAAACTGCTTAAAATTAAGTATTAAAACATGTTATATCTTTTGAGAATAAATTTTATTGACCACAGTTTAGTGCTTATTATAGAGTAATTTTATTCAAATACTTTAAATATAAGGTAATGTTATTCTTTTGGGGGGGGAGTTTCTCCAAAAGAGGCTTAAATTGGAATTAAAATTATTTCCTGAATTTGATGTTAGATCAAGAAGTCTATCGCAGCTCTGAGAAAGCAGTTATAATCATTATCATTAATTGGAATTAGAAAAAACTCAAGCAAAAAGATAATTAATATAAAAGTACACCAAACAACAGAAAAACTAAGGCTGTGCACTTTTATTTCTTGAGAAATAAATAAATAAATATAAAAAAAAAAGAAATGCTTCAGTTCATGAAATAGCAAACTTGAGTTCAGATTTTATATGCTCATATGAACTTGAAAATCAAAACCTATTTGGTATTGTTTAGCTTAAAAAATTAGTGATGTAATTTGAAGAAACATTTTCTTTAATTGAACCTATGAAGCAATTTTAATACGCTAGATTTTATTTTACTTTAAAGTGTATTTATCCGAAAGTTTATTTCCTTTTTAAAGGCAAATAAATTACAAAAAATTTACTACTTCTGTTCTATTGCAATTAGGTTTTTTTGTCAGTTTTCATTAAAAGCTATTTATATGATTCAAATTTGACAGATTTTCCTTATTTCTGCTGTTTTAAGAATACTCTTTTTAAGTAAGCAACAGCAAGCTAATGTTCTTAACGGAACAAATATAATTGCGAAGTAAACAACGCCTATTGAATGATAATTGTGTTGAACGTGCTAATCAGTCTATTTACTGATCTTTTTGTTGTTGTTAATTTATATATTGTATAACTGAAACCTGAATTTGAAGCCAAAACTTGTCTTGTCATAGCCTTAAATTTCAGTTGTAATACTCCGTCAGTATTTTTTTTAAGTAACAAAAAAATTGAATAATTTAAAACTGGCAAATAATTAGCAGAATCCTGTGATCGAAGTATTCCCCTAGTGCACATTTTTTAAAAATTTCAATTTCTTTTACATAACGATTCTGACTTAAATTAATGCCGAGACAATTTCTCTCCTACTAAAATGACGCATTGAAAATATTAAGATTAACAATTTTTGATACTTTTATATCTATAATAATTATTAAAGAAGTTTGGTATTATAAAATTTCACACATTTATAGCTTTTATTGCCTTTTACATGTTTATAGTTTTTATTGCCTATTTTACACACAATTATAGTATTTAGTGCTTATCAAAGATTATTTCAAATTCTTTTTAACTATTTTACAATCATGGTAGTAATTAAATGATTTTTTTGTATATTTAGTATAAATTATAGTTTTACATGTTATAATATCCAAACAAATCAAGTATTTGAAGGAAAAATTATAAATGTAATAATTATTTTATTTTCATTATTAAAAATTCGAATGTTGATGATAATTAGACATTGCCTGATAATCTGGAACTCTCCTTTTAATTTTTACTAAATGTTTCATGATGTCGATTTGAGCTTTGTGGTGGTGTGTGTTATTTAAATCAGCATATACACCATTCTACAA
>JAOUZG010008446.1:4784376-4831068 GCA_026289955.1 Argiope argentata
CTATCTGAAATTCCAAAGAATTAGTACATGCTCTCAACAGTTTCAAATCGTCATCCAACAATTGAGCCTCCGCAAATTTTTTATAATCAATCGGCGAGGGAGTTTCGATCTCTGAAATGCGAGACAAGCTATCGGCTACCACATTCAGTGAACCCGAAATGTGCCGTATATCCGTCGAAAATTGACCAATCCAATCAAGATGCCGAATCTGACGTGGTGAACATTTTTCATGTTTTTGAGTGAAGGCGTATATTAAAGGTTTGTGATCTGTATAGATTGTAAAATGACGACCTTCTAACATGTAAGAAAAATGGCGACATGAAGTATAAACTGCCAACAATTCCCGATCATACACGCTATATCTCTGTTCAGCCGGAGTAAGTTTGCGTGAAAAAAATGCGAGAGGTTTCCATTCTCCATTTTCCTCCTGGCTTAGAACAGATCCTATAGCATGATCAGAAGCGTCACACGTCAGAGATAACCGTGCATCTGGCGACGGATAAACAAGAAGAGTTGACATTGCAAGACTTTGTTTACAACGTTCAAAAGCAAGTTTCGCCTCCTCTGTCCAATGTATAAGACGCGAATCATTCTTCTTCGCACCTTTTAAATAATCGGACAACAGAGACTGATCTTGTGCCGCATTCTTAAGAAATCTACGATAAAAATTTAAGAGGGCTAAAAAACGACGCAACTCTTTAATTGTATTTGGAAGTTGATATTCATTAATAATTTTAACTCGATCAGGTAAGGGTTGGATACCTTTTTCGGAGATTAAGTATCCCAGAAATTTTACAGATGGTTGGCCAAAATTGCATTTTTCTGCATTAATTACAAGGCCATACCTCTGAAACCTGCGAAAAATTTCCTCAAGATGTTTTAGGTGTTCATTTTCATCGGCAGAAGCTATCAGAACATCATCTAAATATGCAAAACAATAGTCTAAATCTCCAACAATTTCATACATAAACCGCTGAAAAGTCTGTGCAGCATTGCACAATCCAAAAGGCATGAAAAGAAATTCAAATAGTCCAAAAGGGGTTATCACTGCTGTCTTAGGCACATCAGCAGCCGCGACAGGTATTTGATGATACGCCCTAATTAGATCAAGAGTGGAAAATACCTTTTTATTAAAAAGATTATGTGCAAAGTCATGTACATGAGGTATTGGAAATTTATCAGGTACTGTTTGTGCATTCAAACGCCTATATTCCCCGCAAGGCCTCCAGTCATCTTTCTTAGGCACCATGTGAAGTGGGCTTGCCCAAGCACTTTTAGATGGCCTGCACCAACCTTGAGACACCATGTACTGGAATTCACGTTTAGCTGCTTGTAATTTGTCAGGAGCTAATCTACGAGCTTTAGAAAAGACAGGAGGACCACGCGTTTCAAGATGGTGTTCTGTGTTATGTTTAAAATGAAAACTTGGTTGGGTTTTACTTAGTTTCGTGATATCACTAAATTTAAGAAGTAACTTTGCATAAGGTGTATCTCCTTGGACAGTAGCAACATTCAAGGACTCATTCGCAGAAATAGGTTTTTCTAGACCAACAGCAGCACTGGGACCGTCTAACAACCTTTTACGCTTCATATCAACTAACAAATTGTAGTGTTCAAGAAAGTCAGCACCCAGTATTGGTTTTGAAACCGCTGCCAGAATGAAAGGCCACTGAAATTTGCGTTTTAATCCCAATTGCAAAGTGATTAATTTAGTACCAAATGTGTCAATTTTAGTTCCGTTAGCTGCATACAAAACAAATTTTGAAGGCGACATTTTACTACCCAAAAATGGTAGAATGCTAACAACTGAACCAGTATCCACCAAATATTCACAACCCGTGAGTTTATCGTACTCAAACAAGCGCTTAACAAGGCCCTGTTTATCCGCCAACGCAGAAACGGATGGCCGAACTAGTTTTCCGTTTTGAACGTGCATGGCTGTTCCCATCTTTTAGCCTTAACTCCAAACTTTAAATGCCACCAACAATATTTACGTTTGTTAGAATTTTGAATACCCGTGCTTTCGCGCGAGAGTGATCTACGTCGAACTTCTAGTTTTGCAAGTCTCTTTTCAATATTTACCAGGCGATTTTCAATTTTTCCTAGATCTGTTGGGTGGGATTTACCAGATACAGACGCCACTAGCTCAGGTGTTGAAATTTCAAAAATGCTATCTGCCATTTTAGATAATGTTTCCAAATTATCACTACTGACGGATAAAATTTGTTGTATTTGGAGAGGTAATCTTTGCATCCAAATACCTTTTAATAACTCGGGTGAAATGCCATCCGAAGCCAAACTTTTCATTTCACAAAGGAGCCTCGATGGTTTATCGCCCAATTCTATACCCGAAAGTAGTTTCTTTAATTTGACAGCTTGAGAGTCAGCATTTTGAGCAATTAATCTTGCTTTAATCTGTTCATAAGAATTCAACTTAGGTGTGTTCAAAACAAGATCCGAAACGCAAATTAAATCATCACCATTTAAAGCAGAAACAACATAATGAAATTTAGTAGAATCAACCGAAATATTTCCCAAGGCAAATTGGGATTCAAGCTGAGCGAACCATAGTTCAGGTTTTTCACTCCAGAAAACTGGCGTCTTAATCGCTACGGCCGAAACCTTAACAGAAGAATCGTTAGTTTCGATTTGTGTCAAATCATCAGCTTTTGGCATCTCGACTGGAGGGAAAAGTTAACGACAGATAATAAAGCACTTACCGCTACTTTCTTTTATGTTACCACTTGTTGCCGACATGTATTCCTTGTTCCGGGTCACCAGTTGTGGTGGTGTGTGTTATTTAAATCAGCATATACACCATTCTACAAAAATAATTTATTTAAAACAGACTTTTACTTGAAGTCTAAAACGAAAAGGAACACGAAAATATTTACAACGATCACTGCGGTACCAAAACTACCGCACGCGCTTTTTATTACAGCAGTTCTGTTTTCTTCTCATTTCACTCCACTTCAATGTAAGCGTTGATCGCAGCGCCACAAGCTTCATCCGGCTTACAAGAATGCTGCATCTCAGAGAGAAAACAGTTGTCATTTGTTTCCAGCAACCCATTACACTTTTCGGGCTTTTCGTTAGTGTAGCACCATGTTACCACATTTTCAAGGCATTGTGTTTTGGAAATGTGGTAGTGCCATGTTACCACATTTTCAAGAATCCATCGATGCTTCCTATATTGATATCCATTATACACAACTGATAGTTTTCCTTTTGATGGTTTGAAAACCACAATACTGTTATTCATACAAATAACGGAGAGAAAAAAATCAAACACAACTAACACCTCATCTAAAACTTTCAAAAATTATCCGAGCATTCTTAGTGAGAACTTATCAGTTTACCCTGCGAAAAAAAATGAATATTTCAAGGAAAAAGGCCCTCAATCGGCAATAATTCTCTTATCAATACGAAAAATGTGCATTATCTATAGCCACTCTAGGTGTACACCAAGTTTTCCTGTTAAACGTAATTAAATCCCATTAAACCTAAATGTGAGCGCAAAAGATAGTTTTTGATGAGAGAGCCCAAATCCACTTGAAGAGATTGAACGTAAGTTCCACCATCCGCTGTGCCAATTCCGACAAGTTCTCAGCAATGAAGTTCGAATTTAGAATGTTATCACACAACTGGCGTGACATGGGGTAATATAGAAAATCTGGATTTGATTTCTTTCCCTTTTACACTAAAAAGGCACCGTTTCAAGCATTCCACTCAGGCCTTATAAAATTCAATTTCTTTATTTGCCGGCATCTGAATTTTCAGCAGAAGTGTGAATGGTTGATATAGATAAGGCGCGAAGAGACAATTTTCTTCAGAAGTGCCACCATAAGTCTATGATAATTTCTATAAAGCTATTTTAAACAGTATTGTAAATTTTTAAAAAAATTAAGTGATAGAAAATAAAAAAATAAAGAGTGTTTACCCTCAATATTCTAGTATACTTACATATAAGGATATCGTTTACTGCAAGCGCATAAAAATAGTTTTTTAAACTGATAAACAAGTAAACGTTTTGATGAACTTCAATTAAAATTTTACACATTTTTCCAAAACTAATTTTCGGATTTCGAAACCGTGATATTTTTCCTTGATAATTTTGGAAATTGCTTTCTGAAAAAGAAGGGAAGAAACGGCTCTTGCATCTTAAAACTATAAAAGTCTATTTCATGATATTAATTTTAAAAATGAACTATCTGTCATTTTTTTGTTATAGCTTAATTTTATTCGTTAAAGATATGTCTCGGGAAAATATTATTTTCCCAAGGATAAATATTCTCTGGAATTATATGGTATCAAGCGAATTGAAAAATACTTCAGTTAAGAATATATAGAACATTGTTGCAAAGAAGAAAAGACCCGTGAAACAAGATTCAGCAGTAAAGTCAATTATTAACTAGAAGGAACTCTTTTTCTTAAGAGAATTGAAAATTTGCAGGAAACATTATTATTCCTTATTTAATAACATTTTGAACTAAAACCCCAGATCTTGAATTAATCCGATTCTTACGACAGGTAAGGATAATAGTTCAGTGCTTTATCAAAGAGCCATAGTGAGTTCTAGTAAGTTTTTTTTGGTAGCATAATTATTTGGCACGAATGGCAACATGAATGCTAATATATTTTTAGTAAATATAGTATGTTATGAAAGCTTTGGAAGCATCATGGAGAAAATAGAATCGAGAAATATATCTTCAAGTGGTTTTCATCTAAAATTCGACACAAATATGTAATTTTTCATAAAGAGCAAAATGATATGTAATGTCAAATTATATTCATCTAGTTCACTGAATTATTGATTTATCACGTTTATATACGTGAACAGATTAATAGTCTTTAACGGATGGTTTTGATTTATTATTCGATATAGATCTTTCATTTTTGTGTAAAGTTCATGTGGCAAATTTTATCTAGCTGTATCTTTGTCCTTTAGAGTTATCGTGTTCACTTACTCTTGCAGAGATAAACACAAAGATTTCTTTCTTCTTTTTTTAATTTAGCGGAATCTTTCAATACGTATTGATCAAAATCAAGAGTCGAAATTTTTGATGTTTACAATACTTTCTCTATTATTTGTAATTCGTAAGTAAGAAAGAAAAAATAGGTTTTAGAAGCTAGCAGTTCAAAATAAATAACATTTGATAGAATAGGCCTTGCTATGATTCTAGTTTATTGTAATGTTTCCGTAAAACTTCTAGTCTTTTCTTCCGTCTTTGGAAACAATAACTTCATTCTATCAGCTTCTGTACCTAAAAAGTGTGAAAAGATAACGGCATGCAGAGAATAAATATTATTGAAAAGACTGTTTTTATTAAATTTATATCTTTATTTTATCAAAATTCTTTGTATTAATCTGAAATAATGTCAACAGGCCATGTTTTTAAAAAATGGTACTTTGTCATAGTTTTTGTCATTATTGTTCTCTGAAAATGGAACTACTGGAATACTTCACTTTTCTTCAGAACTTAAAAATAACTTATTTTTTACTTTTGAACTGGAATACCTAACTTATTTATAAGTAGATATTTTTGTAATTTATAATTTGGTTAAATGCAAAATTTTCTCCTTTTCATGAATTTGAGTAAAATGAAAAATGTAAGTTCAGAACTTAAATATTGAGTACACAGATTAAAATCCCCTTTTGTATTTAAAAAATAACAATTGTTTACAAATTCTTCCATAAAGACATGATTTCCTAGCTTTTAACATACCGAAAACTATTTCTGAATCAAAACTTGACGAGTGATTACAAAGTGACAAGAATCAGATTTGATAAGAAAATTACCAACCATGAGAAAACTATGTTCTTATTTCTTCTAAATAGCTATACAACTTGTTTGTTATTTGCACCATCCAGCTAAAAACAGTTTATAAATCTTTTATATTTTATTCTGCTATTGAATATATTTCGCTCTGTTTCTTTTCTGAATTGAATGGAAATATTTTGAAGCAATATAGCCAATTGCCGAGACGAATTAGTCACACGACAAACGTAATCGCGAGTTTTAACTTTAAACGTACATAGTTTTGCAATGTATTGTGATGTGGCATTCATTTTTACTTTTTTCATATCAAGTATTCAAAGAAAAAATAATGTAATCATCAAAGAATTTGAACTCGATATTTTGATGAATCTCCCCATTTCATATCTCCATGAATCGGAAAGTATAGTTTTAAAATTATGTCTTATCTACCTGTGAATATGAAAATACAAATCGCTTTGAGCTAGATGGATGAAATTTGCTATTAGGTAACTGCATCAAATGTGCAGTTTTTTAACTAATTCTTTTAACAAGAAATCTGCCTGCGTATCGACCCGAAGACAGATGAATACGGTGAATACAAAACATAAAAATCTGGATAAATAAATTTTGGTACATTCATTTAAATTCTAAAATGTTGATTGGTATCCAAATTTGAAATGAGTCCGTCGAGACTTTGACTGTCTGTCCCAGTGTACTTTCGCGTTCATGCGAGTGTGACAACCCAAAAGTAGAATGACTAAAACAATTCATGTTTGAAATGTGATCTTGTTATTGAAAATGCAGCTCTGTGTCAAATCTTGTTTCTAAACGTTGGAAAAAAGGCCTTCAAAATTTGGTTTTCTTTAGAACGAAACGCTCAGTTGTGATTTCTGGGGAAAAAATTTGAGCACTCGAAGGCTTTGTCCAGTGTTCACAATTATATGTGAAGGAAGAGTGTATAACACAGAAAATATGCGAGAAAATTTAAGGGAGACCACCCTCCTTGTCCCCTCCCCTTCCTTCTGCGAAAAGCGTAATGAATTTCAAAATGTTGATGTGCAGCTCCTGATATGTGTCCCTTGAGCATGTTGTAAAAAAAATTAGGAGAAATTCTCTTTGAAATGAAATAGTTAATTTAAAATAAACATTATAAACCAAGAAAAATAGTATAAACATGCATATTGATTTTCATCCAATTAAAATTTTTCGTCCAATTTCAAATAAATTATAGGTTTCTGCCCAATATAACGGAAATAAATTTTCAGAAGTGCGAATTTACGAAACAATGATCAATAATCCAAATACCATTCGCAAGGGCGATGAGTACGTTGGTAAGACTTTGTTTTTTACTCTTGTTTTTTTTCTATTATTTTTTTTATTTATCGAAGGATAGTCACAATCATCAGCTCGTACGTATAGTTTCTTTTCTTCTTTTTTTTTTATCAGCAACGTGTTTACTTTTGTGTATTGTCATTTTCGGACAGGAAATAATTAATGTTGAGAGCGGAAATTCAATTCAACATATTTGAAGAGATTCAATGCTTCAAGTTACAAAATGCTGAATTTTCTAGTATTTCCTCATCCAAGAAGTCCTTTATATAAAATCAAGATCTTTACATATTTAATTTAAAAAATTCTAAGACATTCGTTTAAGTTAAGAATCATAAATTTTGTTAAATTTATGAGTCTGTTTTTGATAGGCAAGAATTAAAAAACACATAGGCACTAATGTGTGTGAACTTCTGTAAATTTGTGTTTAGATGCAAAATTTTAAAATGAAACTAATTTATGAAAACTTTTGCACTTATATGGCATCGTAAGGAATTTTTTTGACTAAAATCTAATTTTAGTTGTTAATGCATTTATTAATTTATTATCATTAAAATTAATTTATTATTCCGAAACTAATTTGAATTTGTTTATCTCTGTTATTTATTATAACAATTAGAAATGTAGGATTGCAGTTTTGAGATCAATATAATATATAAAATGTTTTCTAAATTAAATACATAATGATAAATAACTTACATACATTGCATATAATACATATATAAATAAATAATTTGCATAAATAGCATATAATACATATATTAATAAACTTAACACTAAACTTATTAAAATACTCTTAAAAATGAGAAATACTGATTCTCGAGAAAGGATTTTCATGATTATGCTAGTAGTAAGATTCATCATACATATTTTTGAAAAAGCTGAATATAAATCATTTTCTTGAAAAAAAAGATTACGCTTGTATTTAGTCACACGGCTTCTTTATTTGCTTTCATTTATTTAAAAAACAATATTAACTCATTCGTTTTTCTATTCTTTTTGAAACTTGAGATAATTAAATACATGTAAGCTGGAAAATAATTTAATCACAAATTCTCACCTATTTTAATTGTTTAAAAAAACACTAAAAAAAATGTGCTAAAATTAATATATTAATATTTTTCTTTTAATCTTAGGTGAGACAAATAGCAAAAACAAAGAAAAATTTCTCATTTCGCGCAATTTTCGCGCTTTGGCAAAAATTTTGAAGGAAAAAAATGAGGGTGTAAATTATAGCAAAGACATAAAAGAGGAATGCTATAAAATGAAACTATTTTTATTTCTTAAGATTATTCAATAAAAAGGTAGATAAACTAAACAAAGATAATGATGTAAAAAAACCCAATCTGTTATCTCAAATTTCCATTTCAAGATCGAGGTTTCTACATATATTGAATACCCGTTTGATGACATAAATAAAATACAAAGTAATTTAAACTATGTATCTTGCTTTCAAGTATATACTTTTTACAAAAAATGTCTGTTATCTGAGCAAAATTAATTATATTTAATTTATATTATTTAATTTAGCTTCATTATTTAACACTTAACTACATATCTCCTTTTTTTTTTAATCTACATGCCCTTCAACGTTTAAGAGCAAGCTATTTGAAATAAAAATTGAAGTCAAAAGAAATATTTGTATATCTCTTTGAGACACAAGAAGAATGGTAATTTAATTTTTTAATCGCATAATAGCTGTAAATAAGTTGTTTAAAGTTAAGTAATTAGTATTTCTTCCATACATCTTTAACTGTTAATAAATATAATTTATAAATTAGTCCGTCATTATATCAATACTACTTTCGAATTTTGAAGGTAATAGGGTTGAATTAGAGTTTAAATAAATAAAATCGGTGCTGTATTATTACTGAAATATACAAACGATACGAGATTTTACGTCTCACCAGAAAGATTGAAATAAATTTCTGTCATTTATTCGAATAAAAAATTTTGCCTTAATTCAAACGTAAAGGATTACAATTTGTTTACATAATTCTCATATATGTTTTATTTAGCAAGATAGTGAAATCGCATTTATACAAACGACAAAAGTGAGTGGCTTATAAGTGTTATTTTTCAAAATACTAAATAAAAATTAAAAAGTTTTTTCCTCTTCAAAAACTAAAAGCATTTGAAGAAATTTTAAAACATATTTACTTTTTAGGTTTTTTTCTTCCTTTTTTTGTGTTCTCTATCTCAAAATTAAGATTTAACAATTGTGCAGCACATAAATATAACTTATGTGACGGTAAGTATTAAAGGCAAATTACTTTCTGTATTTTTTTAAAGGAAAAACTAAACAGAGCTTATAAAATTAGATTGGAATTGGATGAGACTCTACCTAGATGTGATAAAAAGCATTTCTGTTAAATTTGCTGAAATTTTTGATTAAGATTTATCATATAAGAAGACTTTATATTAAATCTCATTTCTATATATTGTTAAAATAGTATCTCAAGTAATTAAAATAGTATCAAATAAGTTTGAGATAAATTTTTTTCACGAAAAATGGATTTACATTTAATTTAGTACTTGCTAAATAAAAAATGACGGCAAATGTTTACAGAGATTTCTACTAGGAAGTGCTTTTATGTAAGGAAATGAGATGGTAAGTATATGACCTATTAGAGCATTTCCATTTTCAGATGTCTAATGACAAGAGGCAACATTGCATAAAAGGTAAACAGATAATTTTGTTATAGGTGTGAAATTTTTGTTTTGAATTAGTTTTCAAGATCTATTGGACATTAAGAGAATCAGTTTATTTAAAATGATTATACAATGCATTATAGGAAGATGTACTGTTCTGAAGCTCAGTTTGTTATGAATGCCAAACGAATTTCACACTTTTTTTTTTCTTTAGATGGTGCCGTTGAACAGAAACGAACCGATTCAATACCCAGACATTTACTCGGCAACAATTCACAGCTTCAGGATGAAATTGCTTCAATGCAAAGTGATCAAAAGGAATACGCTCTTTCGGTATTTGAAAAGAAGTTTTTGCTTTGTTCCGAAAGAGGAGATGTGCCTGCAGTCAGAGCGTAAGGAACTGAAAATTACTTACTTTATGACTATATGAATTATTTTCGAATGTTTTCAATTTTTTTTTCTTGTTCTACAGTATTAAATGTGTGATAAAAATGAAATAATTATTTTTAAAAAATTACACTCTTTTCCCTTAATTTGACTTACTTTATGCTTTTATAGATATAATTTAATATTAAATTTCTCACTCACTTTTTAAAATGTTTGAAATTCGATATTTTAAACTCATGTATGTTCTAAATGACAGTATATTAATGTTTTCAGAACTCAATAACCAATTAACCACTTAGATTAAATTTTAATACATGTCAGGGAGTACCATCTGGTAGCAAATTTCAGAAAAATTTATTTCAAGATTCCAAGTCACTTATAATGATGAATTATAATTAAAAAGCTGAAAATAATTAAAATAAAAAATTCTACTTTTAGTACACTGTCAAAAAGTTATTTATAAAAAACATTTTTATTTATTTTTAATTTTTTAAATTCCATATAATAATGCTCCTTTAATTCATAATGACATTTCTTTTCACTAAAAGGCAAGTCTGATATCAGTAATGCTGTCTATAATTGTGCAGAAATATTAAAATGTTTGTCTTCTTCCACAGATAGAAATAATAAATAGCGTATTTACGAAAATTTTTAAATTTTCAAAATTGCATTCTGATTAGTATTTTACTGAGAGCATATTACATCTGTCTAAATATATATCGTAAAAGTATCAGAAATTAGCATTTAAAATAAATAAATTCTTTCAGTTTCTCTTAGCCAATAAATTTTAAGGAAAAGTTTCTTTTTAGCCATTCAAAAGTAGCTTCATTTATCCAAACAATGCATATTTGTCAAATTTACAAAAAGAAAATAATTGATAGAAAAAGTTAAATTATAAAAAAGAATATATATAGCACTCTATAGAAAGGAATATGTATAGCATTCTGCTTATCAGAATTGAAAACCTTACCCAATGGAAGAAAAAGGTATAATGAACTAAAAAACCAAAATTATTTGCTTTTTTTTTATTTTACAAGCATCTACAGAATAAAGGTCTTTATTATACATATCTTTTTTTAGAAGAAATATAGTTGTCTAACGGCCGAATTCTGGTTTCAAGTTCTAGATTTTATTAAACATTTATGCAGGGTGGGTAGAAGAGTAATAAATTTGGAATGATGCACGTAAGACGATTCGGGATCACGTAGCATTGAAAAATTCGAAATGCCTTCTTTACTAGATAAGACAAAAAGAAATATGAAGAAATAAATAAAGAGAGAGAAAAGAATCCAGAAAAATCTGTCTAGAAAAGAATCCTTCCAGAAAAATCTAAGTCTAGCAAAGTATTCTAACCAGGCGACTTTCATTAGCAAAAAGCTCAAATACTAAAAAGATGTTCGAAATTTCCTCTGTTAGCATCTGGGAATCCCTAATATTCTGGAAGGTTCTTAATGTATCTCGGACCTCCCTGTTAACTACAGAATCGCATTTCTTTAACTGACTGCACTTGGATATTGCACCCTTTTACTTTCATATGATATCAGGAGGAGAAAAATCAAACTATGATAAGTCTACTGATCTAGCAGTCTAAGGAATGAGACCACTATACCCGATTTAGTGCTTTTCAAATCTAATACTTATGTCTTACTATACTATACGACAAAAAAAAAAGAAAGGAGACACCATCATCACCACTCTTCTCGGTATTGAGAAACGTATTCTTCTTCATAAAATTCGGACAGGATTTGCTGCAGAAATATAAAAGTTTTTCTATAACCTAGAAGAGATAGTAAAATTACATTCAATGATATTGGTTCAAAAATTTATGAAAAACTGTTTTGAGCTACAAATGTGCAATCTAATTTTCATTCAACGCTATCTGCATCATAAAAAATGCATTTCCAATCCTACAGAGCTACGCGACTCTAATTGCTTTTGTTTTCCCTTATACATTCTGCAAGTTCGACTCATTAGGGCTGAATCACGCAGTACATATTACCTCAGTTTACCATGTGTAAAACAAGTTTCGAAAAAGAAGGGAAAGCTCAAGAGGGTTTTTTGTCTTTTGATTGTAAATCAGATTGATGAAAATGAATCGATTAACTGTGCGTAGTTTTTTTTAATTATTCCATTCAAGGAAATCTAGCTCTTATTATTTCAGTATGGGTTCATTTCTGAAAAAGTGAAAAAATCATCTACGAAAATTATTTAGCTAAGGAACAAATTTGTTAAAATTATAATAAATCTAATAAAATGGCCAATATTTTTGTAAAATAAAATATTCTAATAATCTAATAAAATATCAAATAATTCTACAAATTTAAATTTTTACCATCTTTTTATACAATTCTTCTATGTAATCATAATATGTAAGAATTTTAACTAAAATTGGCACAGAAAATCACTCAGCTAGGATCACAGAAATCTTCTGATCCAGTTTGAGATTTGTGATCTTAGGGATCTGATTCTAACACCATTTCTTATAAAAGCTGACTTACATAAGAAAGGCTCAAATCTTGAATTTGATGAGATATTAGAATTTTTTTCTTATTCATATTGTGCTGACTAGGATCTTTATTCAAAATTGAAAAATAATACAAATTTTGTGAAGTTAAGATAACCCTTATGTAATTTAGGAAATTATCCTTAACCTACATAATAAAATCTTAACAAGCTCACGGCATCCCTTTAGCGAATGTCACATGTAGCAATAAGCAAAAAAAATTGGTACATAAAAATGAATTTTTGCCTCCTTTTCCCGATTTAATTGTATATATAAATTTTTTCATCACATTTTTTATGTTGCTCTTTTGTCTCATTTTAATTTGTTTTCATTTTCAGCTTATTAGAAAAGCACAAAGGCAATGATCGGTTCAATATCAACTGCCGCGATGCAGTCGGTAGAACTGCTTTGGTTGTGGCGATTGAGAATGAAAATATGGAACTCATTGAGCTTTTACTTACGAATGACATTGAGCCTGGAGACGCTTTGTTACACGCTATTAGTGAAGAATATGTGGAGGCAGTAGAAATGCTTTTACAACATGAGGAAAAGATATATAAACCTGGAAAACCATACGTAAGTAGGTTCATATATGAATTCATTCATTGTTTATAGATCTTAAATAACTTCTTCATGTAAGAGCTTTTATAAAAGATAACAAAAGAAAAAAGAAAAAATGCTGGTATCTATTGTGGAATTTAGAAAATTTCAAATATAACCTTTCATTGTGCAAGAAATTGACAACAAAGGATTATTATTGGAGACATGTTGTAAAAACTTTCTGTTTGGGTGTTCTTTCTGTTTGGGTGCAATATCATATAATACAGATATATGATATTATTTTCTAAAAGTTCAGAAATTTATGACTTGAAGTTGAATGTTTTTCTAATTTACTGAGCAAATAACATAAACAATAATTACAGGATGTAAATATAATAAGGGTATTCATTAACGAAAGATTACTCATATCTGATAAACATAAGATGAACATAAATACATTTATAGAAGAATGTACCTTTATCTTTCTGTAGTATCAACGAATTGTCATAAAATAGCGTTTAAACATCATGCTCTGCACGCGAACTAAGATTCTTATTATATGACGTTCTTTTACCGAGAGTTAAGTAAAAGTGAATTCTTTGCTAGACATGTTTGTATAGCTGTTTACAAACAAGCAAATCAAAATATGTCAATACAATTACTCATTCTCGTGTAAGTTCTTCAGTTGCAGGCAATGCTTAAAAATTAAATACGAAAATGAAGACCATTACGCAAAATAGGGAATTGAATCTGCTTAAGAAACTTTCAATACTCTGACCGCGATTTTTTGCAACTACAAAATTTCACAATTCTATTCTATTTTATTTGTATCCATCAATACACGAAATCTAACAAGAGACAACTATTGAAAATAAATCTTTTATTATTAAAATTAACGACAGCCTTCGAATTAAAAACAGAATTCAATACAATGTAAATGCAGGTGCATTGCACAAGTGGAAAAAGACTGCAGTTGACAATTATATATCTTTAACCATAAAAATTTACTTATATTGGCTATATTAGATGTTTGAAAGTTATCCATGAAAAATCATATATATGAAGAAGGTTTTTTTTAAGATGTGCAAAAAGAAAAATATGTCTGCAATTGTTAAATAAGTGCATGCATTACATACTAAATAAGTAAAACATTAACTAAATAAGGGAATATTCACACAACATTTTATAATTTTGGAATTTACTATTAAAATCAACATTCAAAATTTCAGACAACTGATACTATTCCTTTTCATTACAGCAGTTATATCCTAGTTTTTCTCTTATAAATTAAAATTCCTTAGTTGAAGATTTATTTGAGTCAATGTAACTGTAAAATCAAATTGACGTACTGACTATTGTACTTAACAATATGTTTGTGCTCTGATGCAGCACTTTGAGTTTTCTTTTTTTTCAATTGAATGAAAATCAGCCGGAAAAAATACTAAAGCAAGGAACTCAGCATGGCCAAATGTTTCCTAAAATCTATTGTACAATATTTTCCATTTATACATAAAAGTTTAATATAAAAACATAATTATTTTAGAGAGCCTTTCCTTCAATTATGAGCTTCAGAAGAATAGACTATATGTTCCCAAAATACATAGAATTTTATACATGAAGAAATCATAGAAAAGTACAGAGTTATCATGAATATTGTTTCGCCAGAATATATCTGAAGGAAAATGCACCTATCTTGGGTCTCTTCTTCAGTAAAGCAATGATGTACATCTTAATGTTTTATTTACTGTTGCTCAAAAGCATCTCGCTCGACTTTTCGACTGTCTGAAATTATATTTCATAGAACCAGCTGCCTCTTTGGAGAATACATATAAGGAAAACGGTACATAAAGCTAGACGGTACATAAAACGGTACATAAAGCTTCTAGAATCCTTTAAATTCAGACAAACAAATCCGGAAATTAAATATAAAGTTATAATGAAACAAGTTCATAAATATATACGCAATTTGAATTGTGCTCCATCTATTTAATGAATAATAATTTGATGACTATTTTTCCTATTTGACTAATTATTTTCTTTCATCGATATCCTTCATAGAGCTGGGAAGCCGTAGACAACGAGATGGCAACTTTTACGAAAGATATCACTCCTTTGATCTTGGCCGCCCACCGTGATAATTACGAAATCATCAAACTTCTGCTGGACAGAGGAGCCTCTCTTCCCATGCCCCACAATGTCAGGTGCGGTTGCGACGAATGCGTCATAGCCACTAAGGAGGATTGTCTGCGACATTCACGGTCTCGTATCAATGCATACAGGGCTCTTACCTCTCCGTCACTCATTTGCTTGTCTTCCGTAGATCCCATACAAACTGCATTTAACCTCAGCTCAGAATTGGCCAGATTATCACGCGCTGAGAACGAATTCAAAAGTGACTATACGGTAAGGTTCAAATAGTTTTAATCTAACTTGTAAAAACCACTTGAACGATTTGTTTTAACAGTGCATCTTATTGTAAGAGAAATAGCAACAAGATATTATAATGCTTGAAATGTTGGTACAACAAAAACTGTTTAGATGCAATAAGAAATACCAATTTTACTTCTAATCAGATATAAAATTTAACGAGGAACTAATGGAGTTTGATGTTAAGAGTATTTTAAAAGGCTTCACTACTTTGAAGCTGCTGGAATTTATAAAATTTTTCTACTCAAAATAATTCCATTTATAAGATTTTATATTTTAAGATTATTTCATTCCACTAAACGTCTGATCCTTTTTCCTTCCTCCAGAAAAACTGCTTTAATCGGATTTAAGATGTCACTAACTGATCTCGAGCTAAGCATTTCGGTTTTAATCTCTATTTTTCGGAACTGATTATATATGTAAATATAATATTGAAGTGAGTGCTTGAAAAAAATGAAATTGTAACTTATGTTTATTTCACCTTAGAAGGCATATTATATACAGGGAAGAGACGATGATCAAAAGAGGCATCTTCACATCGCGAAACAAGAGCAAAGTGATTGAAATTTTTCCCTTCAGTGATTTTATAATGAGATTCTTATGGGAATTTCTTTGCTTTGTGTCGACTTAAGGAAGAGAATCTCGGGTATATTTTTAAAAAGATTCGCTGGTATTAAGGATTTTTATCCCTTCATTTCTGATATTTGAATGACGGAGTCGGCAATATTGTCAAGAGCGCGTGCTGGAATTTAAATTTTAAAAAAACTGTGGATGGTATTAAGACATTAGAGAACATTTTAGAATGAAGTTAATATGAATTAATTTAAGATAAAATTTAGGAAATTATGATTTAAATTCAAAGATTATATATATTATTTAATTACTATATTCAATGCTGACAATAGTAATGGTTCGGATTTCAGCAATATTATATTTACAAGATTTTTCTATACAAATGCCTGATATTTAAAAAATACATGCTCAATTACCAAAAAAATAATTATTAACTATGAAAATATAGTTCTTTGATTAAGATATACCTTAAAGATCCATAAGTACACAATAGCATATTTCCAAGATTGGAGGTGCGGATTCAAAGGAGGAGGTACAAAGATCTCTTGAAAGACCTATTTGCAAGTGTCCATGACTAAAACCCGGTTTTGAGAAATCTAGACATATTTTCAAATCCTGGATTTCAATTCATTAGTATAATTGAAAAAACTAATGAAATAAATAACTGTTTACATCTGGATTTTTTTCAAAGCAGCTTTAAAGACATCTCAGTTCCAGGGGTTGGAATGACTTAGCTCTCCATCAGAAATATAAATAGAAATTTCCGGGTATCTGTCCTAACTAAAGTAACTACCTAAAGGAAATATTTCAATTACCTGCTCTCTGATTCGAGGTCTAAAATTTTTCAAAAAAAGAATTTTACTAAATAGCTTCCACCATTTCTGATCGTATCCATGATAGTTTTAATGATTTCATCGAAAATACCAATCGAAAAAAAAAGCAAACAGATTTTCCTCTAAACAATTCTATACAAAACCAAAATAAAATGATGTAATTAATATTTAAATTAATGTAATAAGCTATAGATAATAGTTTTGTATTTTTAAAAATTTCTCCATAAAAATATGTATACACATATATTATGTTTATTGTTTCAGCTCAATTCACTTTTCCAGTAAATTTTACGACAGAATTTACACTCCTTAGTCATATTGTTTCAGTTATGATCCATAAAGTTCAATTCAATTCAATTTGTGATTTCATAAAAGTTGTTCTTTGCTAACTATTTTGATATTGATCTGAATGTTTTTTTTGGCTTATCGAAGGTTATCTGCTTCATTTCTAATTGATATTCTATGAATCATATCCGAGGTTTATTAAATATTAGTAAAAAATATTACCTTTACTTTGTAAACATGTTTTTTTCCCGAGAAAAATTTATTTTATGTCAGAAAGTATTAAAATTATACCTAAAAGGATGTGGTTACGGTTTTGTATTAAAAACAAATCAATCTTTACCATTGGTAAAAGAGAAACGAATTTTTTTTGGCTTTGTCTTATACATATGCATGCAAGTGATATCAAAGAAGCTACATGTAATTTTTTTTAAATAATACCTTAATATGCATCTTTGTTTCAAAAAATAAATCACGCTTTAACATACAAATAAATAATAATTAAATAATATATAAATAAATAAATAACCAAAAAATTAAGCATTATCCACTTTTCAAACATCTCAAATGATTAGATTTACAAACTTAATTACAATACCTCTTTGAGTTTATTATGCCAATAGTCAACGACTATGTAAAGAGTTTCTTTTTATTTCATGCTAGTGCAGTTCTATCATTAAGGGATTACTCTAAAAGCCATAAATGAAAGATCAACCTTTCAATATGAATGCATTATCGCTGAGAACGGAATTAGTAGAAAAAAAAAAACTTGATTTTTCCTCACTTCGCAAGACTATTTTTTTCCTCGTTTAATTAATTCGATAGATGTTTTGTTATAATCAAAGAATCTATCGAATTAATTAAACGAATCATTTCGATAGATTCGATAGCTTTTAATCATCATTTCATAAAAAATTTGTAGAGTTAATTGAAGGGTAAAATAGAAATTTCGTTTGAGTAAAAGCTTGATAATCTTGCTTTCAAATTCTACAAAGATACTGAATGAGAATTTTACATCATTCTTGCCTCTGAAAGTAACAACTAAGCAAAATTTATAAATGTTGGAGCATTTATGTATTGCTTTATTTAGTCACATTCATAGAAATGCAACTAAAATGCCAACAAAAAGAAGTATACTATATTTGTTTGTTATCTTAATTTTAAATGAAAAATTCCTGTATCCATATAAATTTATTTTCTATAACTCGAAAATGTCTCTAACGACTTATATCAAATTTTATATTTAGATAAGGTTTTGCATTTAAAACTCATCTATGTAAGTTTCTTTACTGAAAAAAAACACCATTTTACACACGCACATTTATTTTGCAACTAATTGTAAGAATTGTTTTTTATATGCTCTCATACTAACAATGTCATATAGCGCCATTTCGTAAATTTTTATGGTACTTGCATTACTGCGTAAGATGATAACCTACTTGTATCTCAAAATGCTGTGAGATGGTGCTATCGGACATTATTCGAATGCGAACGTGTTTAGTTCACATCTAATAGAAACCAAGTAATTATTGTACTAACCAATTGGAATAACATGTTTAAAAAATCATGGATGCATTTAGTTTATCTAAATGATCAGTTCGTATATAAATAGGATTGAAAAATATCCATATGTAATCATTATGGGATTCGTATCTAAATATTTTCTCCAAAACACCAGCAGGTGTTGTAACAATGTAGTTCAGAGCTTTTGGGATAAATACCCCTAAAAACAAATAAAAGGATTCATTTTAAATACTTAAATTAAACGCAATGAAATTCTCTGGCATTTTTTGAATTGGCTGCAGAACTATCTTTAAATTCTTAAAAATATGTAAATTTGTTAAAAACTTACGTTTTGAAACTTTCATAAATCTTTACAAATAAGTAAATTTTATTATTTTTGTAAGCTCTGAAAATTTCGTTTTTATTCAGAAATGTTTTGATTTAATGTGTATGTAAAATCTCAGGGCTTTTTTTTTCTAAATGCCTTTGAGAAATAGATTCATGATATATTTCATCATCGTGTATTAACGAATATTTGTAGTGTTTTTTTTTAATTCTCTTTTAAAAGAGATATTTCTAAGTAATGATGTAGTCGTATAGTTTCAATAGTAAAGCAGGTATATATAAAGGTATATGTATAGAAGATACGGTATGTAAGTTTTAATTTGAAAGAGACTATGACCAAAAATTAACAATTGTCCTTATAAAAAAATGAAAAATATATCTAAGAGAAGTGTGGATGAAAAAATACTGTTATCATTAAAAAATACTTTTTCCCCTTATCATTTCATTATCTCAATGTTATTTTTCAATTACATTTTTTTCATAGGAACTTCGGTTAAAGTGTGAACAGTATGCTTCTGACCTTCTAGACCATACAAGAACATCTTATGAGCTTGAAGTCATGCTCAATTATGATCCAAATGGTCCTTTGTATGAAAAAGGGGAGAGAATGAAGCTGGAAAGATTAAAATTAGCCATTATTTGTAAGCAAAAATCAGTAAGTAAGCATTTAAACCATCGTGCTTCTGAAGTCCAGAGTATTGAAAGTTTTTGTGTCAATTTTAAGTTATATTAATGCAATTGAGGAACGACTAATAAAACAAGGGATCAATACGAAGTAGAAATTAATTTAAAAATTATTTTATATAAATCTTTAAATCTAAACAAAGTTTAATACTAACTAACTGTCACGTTGGTTTTGATATTTAGAGGTACATTTACTAAAGTAAAAAGAAATATGAAAAAAAGTTCCAAAGAGAATTATATGGGCAAATCATAATCAAAGGAACAATTGGATTTATTCGGAACGATTTAAATTTTCCCTTTAAAAAAATACAGATTATAAGTTAGAATTAAAATCGAAGCTCTTTGTTAAGTGAGACAGAACATAGAGTAAAAGAAAAATGCTTCAATATCGATTGACGCTTTTTCATCTATCTAGAGATTAGATTCTTCTTCCTGGTTTTAACCTTTACCTAAACTTATTCCATCCACAATTTTTTTCTCGTTTGTAGATAATATAATAAATTGTATTGTTATTAGAAAGTCATTTTTATTGTAACATATATCTGGGAATAGGTTACAACTTTCTAATCGTTTTATGGTAAAGTCTATCTATTCCAGATGAAACGATTGGAACGATTTAAATTCTATCTATTTAAAAGAAATGTTTGACTCGAAATAAAGTGCCCTCTAAACATCAAAACTTTCTAATTAAGTAATAGCTGCTGTATGCTCTAATGTTCACTTTTTTTTTCCAGAAATATATTTATTGTCTTCTAAAAATTATAAGATTACTGATTTTAAGTTTAAAAGGAAAATATACTATTGATGTAATCACATCTTTTCTTTTTAGTTTGTAGCTCATCCAAATGTTCAACAGCTTTTAGCCTCCGTGTGGTATGAAGGAAGTCCCGGATTCCGAAGAAAAAACTTGGTGGGGCAGTTGATGGATATTTCTAAAATGGCCACAATGTTTCCTATATATTCAATGGCCTACATGATGTCTCCAAACAGTGGTCTTGGACAGACAATGAAAAAACCATTTACAAAATTCATCGTTCATTCATCTGCTTATTGCTTTTTCTTGTGTATGTATTATTATATGAGATATTTTTTTAAAAATATTTAATCCTTCATTTCCATGACTCAGCTGGGAGAAAAAGCAGGACATTGTTGGATAGTTAAATTTAAAATAACAAGTAATACAAAAATCATTTTTAAAAAAAAATCAATTCCTACTTAGGTTAACAAAGAAAATTTTTATTTTAGTTACTTTTTATTAAATAATTACAGTTAATATAATTATGTATAGAAATATGTCAGAGTCACAGTATTAAGCAGCAAAATAGAAAGCGAATTTCCTGGCAATTTTCCATTCTCCTTTCAATACATGTTGTTCGAACTCGCAACCCAAAGTATGAGAAGACAACGCCCTACTAACCAAGCTATCCCGGCCCAGTAATTACACTTACTATAAATAATTAATCAAAAACTACACTAGCTTTGAATTTTCAACACCAATTGAAGATTCATAGCCAATTGAGGCAACGCAAAATGCTTGAATTTTTGGTGCCAGTTGGGGTAACGCAATACAGATTAGAATTTTTTTAGTTTTCTTTATTCTGTATTTTAATTCGAAAGTACAGGGTGTCCAAAAAGTTCTCGTACTGATGATTTGTGAATTTATTTTACAAAAACAATAGGTTTAAAAAGAATTATTTTTATTCCAATGATAAAAAGCACTTTTAACATAACTAAGGAAAAAAAATACTGAACTTACATTTATAATAAATGTTCAAAATGCTCATCCCTTTCTTGGAGACAAAGCTGAATTCGTTTGCGCATGTTTTTCGAAACGCGTTTTAACATGCTCGGAGTGATTTTTTTGTATCCTTTGGGTAATTGCGATTTTCAAATAATCTATTGTTTGAGGATCACCTTCATAAATTTTGTCCTTTAAATATCCCCACTGAAAAAAGTCCGGAATGGTCAGATCAGGGGATCGAGGTGGCCAAAGATTTTTTGAGATAAGTCGATCGCCGAAAAAAGCTTCAAGCATGTCCATGGTTTCCTTACTCGTATGGCAAAATTTAATATACTTGAAAAAAAAAATGGAAAATGATTTTTTTTAAATTTGGAGTACGGGAACTTTTTGGACACCCGGTACTTCAAAATGAATCGGAAAAATCGATTAATTAACTATTTTTGATTTTAAATGCATCAAGCATTATGAAGATAAACAGAATCGTTTAAAATAATGGGCCGAAAACGTTTAAAGCCTAACCTCATTGGCGTTGGGAAAAACAAACTGAATTCGTTACTTATTTAGCGACGGGGAAATGAAGATTTTTGGAGAGAAAGTTAATTTTTAATGAATTAATAAAAAATTAATGAAATGATATTTGAAAAAACTGTATTAACATTAAATGATATCCATTACCAGCTTTAAAAAATTTACTTGAACTTGATTGGATGAATAAAATTTTTAAATACTTCTCTTCTATCATCATAGAATTTTACAATTAGTTTTAAAAAAATTCCTGTCATCGAGAATTTCTCGAATATTCCACAGCATTTATTAGTTTCGGAAGTTATTATGCACCAGAAAAATTTCTTTTAAGGTTGGTATGAGTTACAGTTTTTTAAAATGTCAACCTTATTTTTTAATATTTAGAGGTCTAATTCCGAGTGTTAATCAGGACGCCATTTTCGATGAAGTGGACTAACTCAAACAGTCTCTCGGAGTCAAATTTTAACTCCTTCAGAAATAAAATTTCCAATTATGTACGCTTTTTCAGATGTTACTTATGAATCTTAAAGTTTCGAAAAAAATTATATGGCTGCTCAGATATACAAGAATGCAACGATCAAGAAATAAAGCTCAAATCAGAACTATCTTTGAACGTTCAGTAATATTATTTATAGTTGCACTCACTAAGTTTCGTTCATGATCTCAAAATGCAATTTTTAGATTGGTGTGATGCCATTAAATTTTTGATCAAATTTCTTAAAAAAATTTTGTTAAAAAAATCTTATTTTTAATTTATTGTGGATTTTTTTTTATTCCAAAGCAAGTTTTTTCAATAATTTATAAGTAAACAGTAACTTTTATTATATTCGAATGTTTTCAGTATTAAATATAAAAATTACTAGAAATTTCTAAGAAAAAAAATAGATGAAATACATAATTTTCGAATATTACATACAAACAAACAAAAAACCCACCAAAGGCTTTCAACCTACAGTGAGACATGCGGTTGAAATATTGCGAAGCCTTTCTGTACAGTTACAAAAATAGCTTTGTGAATAATACACCATTATGCATGATGATTTTCTGAAAGAAAGCTAAGGAAACTACATAGTCTATTCTAGAGAAGACTAAACATGCCAAAGAATAACTTACGAGATATCAGAAGAATGTAGAAGAATAGCAGTTTTTAAAAGGTAACAAGCGCTTCCGTTTTACTGATTTGGTAAGCATTTTGCAATTGCTTTTTACATAGTATTCACTTCTCAAAAATTTCCTATGTATTTTTTGATGTCTTTTAGTGCTACTTATCATGGCATCCCAAAGAGTTGAAACGCTGGTTATGGAATGGATAGGCACTGATTTCTTTTTAGAGAAAATTCGAAGTGACCAAGAGCATGAAAGGGGCAAACCACCGGGATTAGTGGAGTCGGCAATAGTTTTATTCGTCTTAGGTAAATGCTTATAAATATGCGCTTTAACTTCAATTTTAGAATAACCTAATTGTTTCATTTCTATAATTAATTTCTAATACCTTCTTAAACGTTATGTACGTAATTCTGTTCAATTTACTAAAATTTTCATGGTCAGATTTCCTTGAAATTAATATTTTCATCGGAACAGATAAGCAATTTTCTTGTTTGTTTATTCAATATAGAATTAAAATGTAAGTACTTTGTCTATAATTTCTTATCTAAGAAAAATCTTCACCATGGAATCCTTAAGATTTGGTTCGAAGTTTAACCATTATTGTGAATTCTTATCTTGATATGAATTATAAAGCACTTTGTAGCCCTGTTTTGAAAGTTTTCTAAAAGAATTATATCAAAGAAAAACCAGACCATTTTTTATTAATAAAAAAAGGAAATCTGAAAATTTATCACAAGTTTCTTCAAGGAAAATTTCTGACAGCTATGCTCCATCTCTTACCTAAATATTGAAAAGAGTAGAATTATAAGGATCTTCAAAAATTTTCTTTGTGAAATAGAGTTAAGTACTTAAATTTATAAAGTAAAAAACTTCACAAAAAGTGTATAATGATGTGTGCTTCCTGATGCTCAAAAAGTACTTCTTGATCTAAAAATATTGATTTAGTTGACTTTGTTTTTTACGTTGAATATATTTTTTGTAGGATAAAACTTATAAAATACTTTAGTCATTTTTCTTAAATGTTTGAATAATTATTTTGTGCCTTCCCAAAAGCTTTTCTCTTAGAAACACAAAGCTTTTGGAAGCATTTTAAACATAAGATGACGAATAAACTGTTAAATGTTAATTTAAATATAAATAACTTTATATGCTATATTTTTAAATATCCAAAAAATTAAAATATTGCTTTGATTTTATTATTGCCGCAAATAAAATATTTTGAAATAGCAGTAAATATTGAATGCATTAAGAAATTAAAGTATTTTAAATTTAATGCATTTGCTATTTCATCATTACTTTATATACAGCTGAATAACCTTCATAAATAGTTTGAATCGGCGAAAGAAATTACTTTACTAATTCTAATTTTTTTTGTAACTTTTTATATTAAAATTCGAAAGTTCAACCTTGATATAATAGAATGTATTGATATGTAATTATATTCCCTTTTAATGAAAGTGATTCATGACTGAACATCTTTAAATTAAAAAAAAACTGTTTGTGAACTTAGGATTCAATACATTTGACAGCTAATAATAAATAACGAAAATTAATTAATCAATATTATTCCATTCCTCTGCGGGGAATATAAGTATCTCGATTCCTGTATGATACGTCATTGTTGATTATCTACCATCTTAAACAGCACAATTGTAGAGCAATTCCTTAGACATGACATCTTGAAATAAAGCGCCGAATCAGGATGTCAGTGGAAGAATCCAGTGTCTGATACCAAAGGGTCATACGTTTGAAACCCGATTAAATTTAAGGTCAATTTCATTCGTAGGTTACTACGTCCTTTTATAAGTATTGTGAATGGGTAAAAAGTTGTGCGTTTGTTGTGTATAAATGTGTTCCAAAGTTAAGGTGTTCTATAATGTGTTCCGAAGTTGCGCATTTTATTGCATGGAGTCAAATGTCCATCCTTCTGGATATGAGTACCACTTGAAGTGTTACATTTTCTAAGATCTGTCTCAAAATAATCAATTTAAATAATCCAAACCAAAAATACTGGATTTCAAAGATCGGGTTTATACCCTAGTAAATGGCTTTCAAGCGCCGAAACTCTCCAAAAAAGAGGAATTGATTTTAAGTGGATTGTAAAATAATTTAACTCTCTAATTCTTCATGTGAAAACTTTTTAATAGTACAGATGATTTTTCTAATATTAGAATCGTTTTAAAGACGGAAGTCAAAAAATATATAAAGTAAAAAACTCTTCATTTGCGTATTTTCTGTAAGTAAAATCTTTAAATAATTAGAACATTTTGGTTTTAATAGGATATTTATTTATGAAACTGTCGATCAACTTTTGCATGCTAATACCTTAACGATTAATCTAGGCTTGCTTATTTACTCTCCATTAGAATCGAGCGCATCGGAAAAATTTGTGAATAATATGAAGAAATTTATAACGTTCTACAAATATAATGAGTGGATGAATCTTAGAACTTGTGGTACAGATACTTCGTAGTCATATTCTAACTATGTCTAAAATTACATACGAGAGGTTGTTTATTCCAAGCGAAGCTATGTATCTTGCAAAAAATAGCTATTCCCGTTTCGGAGAGAAGTTTATTGGGAAATTAATCGGAGCAAATCAAAGAAAAATAAATGATTTTCATCCGTTTAACAAAAATGTTCTCTTACATTTTTTCACTCATAGAAGCTATATATATATTAAACCTAAAATGTGTTTCATATTTATTTTTTTAAAATTGCATAAAAATTAGTTTCACAAAATGTAAATAATTTATATATATATATATATAAATTAATCATGTAAAAGTTGTTTTTTGAAGCAAGTGGTTCGTTTTGCCTTTTGCAGGTTTTGTATGGGCTGAGATCAAACAACTGTGGGATTCTGGCTTACATGACTATCTTTTAGATATGTGGAATATGGTTGATTTTTTTACAAACATGCTATATTTAACTTGCATTGGATTGCGACTGTCATCTTGGATTATCGTAAGATCAAACTTTAACTTATTTAGAGTAATACTATAGTGACCGTTTAAAAAAAAATCTTGATTTTTTCAGAAGCTTATTGAAACATAAATTCATATAAAATGTTATTCTTTATGTCATTTAAAACATTTTTGCAAATAAAACTATATGTTTATTTGCAGAATTTTACTATTGGGAAATAATTAAGACGAAATATAAAGTTATATATGTAACTGTATTGTTCAATAGGTTATGCGAGCTCTTCAATTTCATGGGTATATCAGACCACCAATAAATTAGTGGAAAAAATATTTTTAAAAAATATCTCTTTACTTTCTTTTAAAATGCAATTTCTTTATCGTTAACCAAAAACGCTATTTAAGATTTATTAATGTAAGATAAAAGGATTTTGCAATTTATACTAAAAAATTTATAGAACATTGCACATTTACCGATTGATTAAATAAATGTAGACTTCAATAAAGGGGAAAATATTAGCTTTTTTCTGAAAGAATTTCGAATTGTTATGTCTGAACAGATGCAATCAATGAATATTTCCCTTATACTTAAATACACAAAATATCTTCCTTATACCAGAAAAATTCCTCTCGCTTGAAGCTACTACAATTTTGAATTGGAATAACAAAGATTGGAGATAATATGAATCTATTATTTTTAATTAAAAATTAAGTATGAATTAAATAAAAATTAAGTAAAAAATCATAGATCAATATTACTTCTTAAATAAAGCTTGAATTGGATAAACAAACAAGTAGTTTGATTATTCAGCAAATTATTTTTTTATTTAGTTTGAATGTTGACGCAATCAATCTTCTAGAACTCGGCTTAAAGAACGTGTCCGAGATTTTATCTAAACCTGATCTGCCTTACATGTCCTTTTATCTAGGAGCTCAAAAAAGGATTAACGGTGGATGTCATAGGGCTTCACAGTTCGACTACCAGGAACAGTGTTCTATACATGGTTGCTTAGGGCAACTAAACTAATGGGCAACTAAATTGAATCAAATGTGCGTTTATTAATTAAGCAAAATTTTCTTCAATGTAATAAAATACTTTTCCCACGATTTTAACTATATGTTATTCTTTTCAGGAAAGTAATGGTATTTAATAGCTTCTTCTTCTTTTTTTTTTTTTCATTTTTAGTTCTTAACAAGTGAAAAGAACGTGCATTACAAATTCATAACGGATTTTTAATACGAGGTAGCATTCATCATATATGCATTTTCTTAATAATTTCAATGAAATTATATCTCTAATTTTTTGGCTGTATACGTACTTCAGAAAGTTGAATAATTTATGAATAAAAAAAACTCTAAGCAAAGATTTTCTTAAAATTTGGCTTATATAATTTTAAAAAAATGCTTTAAATTAAATAAATCAGAATTTCGAACTTCTACATATATTTGATCAACTATTTGTTGGATCTATGTTTGCAATTTGAACTGCTGAAAACTCAATTTGTTTTATTTTCTTTCTGAATGGAGCATTTCGTTTAAAAATGTAGATGAATAAAGAAAAACAGAGTTACTTTGTGTTATACATAAAAAGTTTCCAGTATTCACAAAAAATACAAATGTATATAGATAAAATTTGAAGAAAAAAAAATTCAGCCGGAGAATAAAAGATACCTCGGTTAAAATCAAAATGTTTCATATTCATTCAAACTTAATTAATAGATCATTAAGAATTACTGATGAGTTTTTAAAAAATCTAAACTTACTAATTGATTAAGATTAAATAAAAAATTGTTCAAATTGAAACGGTTCTCAAGAATTTACAAAAACATTTATATTGCCAGTTAATTAAGATAATCATACATGGGAGAAAATGGCGAAAAATAATAAATAATTTTTTTATCTTAATAAATGCATCTAGATCATCTGGAAAATAGATAGAGAAGGGATCTGAAATTACTAGATTTTAAAAAAGTTATGTTGGCAAAGTAAATATCAGGTATGAAAAAATACATAATTTGAAGCAGAAAAAAAAGCTTTCAGCAGCATATTCATATTTTATAAAGGTTTCAATTAGCATCGTCTTTTACATTTGGTTGCATTCATGTGTTTCGGTATTTTTAGGTTCAAAGGGAATTAAGTCGGGGTATAAACCCTTATGCTCCTAGAGAGGATTGGGACCCATATGACCCCATGCTCATTTCAGAAGGTATTTTTGGCGCTGCCAACATATTTAGGTAAATCTTACGAATATTCACAGACATTGCGGAGATGCATTTTTCGATAGCCTTCCTTACTCCCATGGTAGTTTTCATATTTCTGAATAGTTTTCTCACGACCTTATTGAGTTCATTCTTATGAAATAGAGTCAATTTAGTGATGTCACTAAGTAGCAAAGCATACCACTGCTTTTGTCACATTCCTTTTCCTTGCAAGATGCTCAACAGATTCCCACATGAAGTTGATGCCGAACATTTAATGCACCAAGTGAACATGAATTTAATCTATTTCGTTACATATAAAATAAAAAGATCTTTTTCTAAAGGTATTTTTAAATATAAAAATATATTTTCATATAAAAATTTATCATTCATGTAAGTAATATTAAACTTTTACCATTAAAGGTTCATTTTCATTTAGGAAAAGGGTCATAATCGGTAAAATTATTCGAGTTACTATTATAGTGCAGATACGAATAAATTTCACTGTTAAGTGAATATATACATACGACAATGGCCCCGATGCATGCAAAGCGTTGATTAAGAAAAAAAATGTAAAACTTATGTAATCGTTTTTGATAGACAAAATTTTGATTGAATATTATATAAAATCCAAGGTAACATTTTTATTTAAATCTTTAAATAAAAACAATTTCCAGAATTATTTTTTGATGAATCAATAGCAGTTACTGATTTTGGAGATTTGGACCAAAATGCGTGCTTCGTGACTCCAAAAATTCCACGATGATTCTATCTGGAGTCGTGACCATACTAAAAAAGTCTCTTCATGTTAGTGATCATTCTTTAAAACGATTTGTTAATCTTTTTATTTATTTCAAAATTGACTGTAAGTACATTTTTATATCAAAAATTGATTGATAAGATGTTAGTACCTTTACAAAAACAGCGAAAGCATTGATGGTCTTGCCTATTCAACTTTTACAGGTTAATGTTGTGTTTTGAAGCAACGCTGGTTGTAAGCCAGTCTTTAGTGGAATTTGACTTTGCGTTCTTTAGGGTTATAGAGATAATTGATTTCGTAAATTAAGATGCAAAATAAGAATTTCCATCAATGAATTTCCACCTATATGTAGAGATTAACGGAATTTTCACAGCTTAGATTCAACTCCTGTCCCTGTGTTTTTGTGAATATGGATCTTCTTAAATATATAAATCAAAATATTTTATTAAATCAAATTGTACAATAATATTTTTTATAATCAAACTCTTTTCTGCTCATATTTGTTAGACTTCTTTCAATATTTTTTTGCATAAACACCATAATCTGCCTTTGAGAACTTTTTATCCGCTGTATCCCTAGATTACATTATATCCCCTTTTACATTTTTTTGTGCAATTAGATAGATTCCTTGAACTTTCTAGAACGAACTGCTTAAGGCTTATTCCGCATAACAAAGAATAATTTTGCTGATATTTTGCTTGTTTCAGAGAAATATAGAGTAATTATTTGTAACTGAATAAATAAATTTTGAATTCTCTAATTTGATTGTTCCTTGAAAAAAAAATATTGGAATGAGAAAGGTTTGAAATGTTTTGTTTCAGAAATTTTTCTAGTCTTATATGATCTCATCTATGATGACATCGTGAAATGTTTTTGCTTTTATTTTCGTATTTTTGATCTATTTTTCACAATTTTTAATCAATTTTTGATTTTCAGCAGCGAACAGAACGAGAACTTATTTCTGAATATATAATTCATTTATGAAAATCATTTTTTGAAAACTGGCCTCTATCTGCTTGAGTTATAAACGCCAAAAATATTTTTGCGTTCAAAAAATATATCGTATTTTTCTTTAAATTGTATCTATAGTAGATGTGGTCTTAAAATATGTTATCAAACATATTTACGACTTCAAGAAACATCCGACAAAAATCAGAAATTTCTTTCATTATATATATATATGATACGATTTCCAAAATAGGAAATGAGATTGAGTACAGAGTATGCATTAACATGTGTTAAGCAAAATATTTGTAAAAAATCATTTGAAATGTTGCTGGAAAAAAAAAGAAAATTATTTATCTAAAACAAGAGCGTTTGAGTAGAATAAAATGTTTGAAGAAGGTAGAGAATCTATTAGTGAAGATTATCATCAACAGGCAATTGGAAGAGTTACAGCTTAGTGATCGTCCTTTAATAATTAGATGCATTACTGAGCAAATTCCAATCCAGATGTCAACAAACAGTGGAGAAATAACTCATTGGCTCTTCAAAACCGATGCATCTAATTACAATAATGCATCCTTTCAAAGTGCCATTATTATTCATGAGTTTTCGATAAAAATAAAAAAATATCAAATATGGCTCTACAAGCTCTGTATTCACTTGATGTGGCTTTTCCTTTTCTTGCTGTCAAAATTGCCTCTTTTCAGTCGCCGTTTTGAATTCATTAAATAGACAAAAGAAAATTCACTGCGAATTCAAATCACATTAAAGGGATATTTTAATGATAAGGGGGAGGGAAAGTTTGTGCGTATGCATTATTTTATGCAAAAAAAAAAAATTACATAAAAAATAGATGTAAAAAAAATATCTTGGCAATTAGAAAATAAGGCATTTGGCAAGTATCTCATGGCGCCATCTTCATGAAAATTATGCAACTAAAATTTGCTACTCTTAATTTTATTTTGCTTAAGTTACTCATAATTGATAAATTCTTCCAATATTTTGATTTCAGAATTGTACCTGTAGCTTTATAAATACTCCATTTTTTTCAAAAAATTAAAAACATTTATATACGAATACTAAATAGAAAACGAAATACCATTATTTGTTATACTAAAATGTATTATGCACAGAGAGTAATTGCGAATGATGTACAGAAATTTGGAAATTTTGTTGAATGCTAAAACTCAGACTTCTTATTTGTTACATCCTCAAAAAAGTAAATGTATCCTTAATAAAAACTAATTAAAATCTGTGCTAAAATTGTATGAATCTTCAACTGTTTCATAGTCTACCTTTTATTATTATTATTATTATCTGAAAAACTAAAAAAAAAAAAAAATTTCAACTGAGAAAAATCTTTTAGTACTTTAAACATGATAAAATATTTAAGAACTTTCAGAGGGTTCGAGAACAATTTTCAGAAACTGTTCCGTTAACAAAACATTGAATCTAGATAAGAATGACGTTAGCTGGAATTCGAAAGTAAGCGCTTTATAAAAAGTAATTCGAAAAAACTAATGCTGTTTTGTATAACGACTGGTTTCGTTTCCATTGAAACACTCCAATCTTCCATAGAGATTTTGCATTAAAATTATTAAATATTTATAACAATATTTTATTTTTGCAGCTTTTTAAAAATGGTTCACATCTTCTCAGTAAATCCACATTTGGGTCCTCTTCAAATATCATTAGGTCGCATGGTTTTCGATATTATCAAATTTTTCTTCATTTATTCTTTGGTTTTATTCGCCTTCGGTTGTGGAATGAACCAACTCCTGTGGTACTACGCAGACACCGACAAGGAGCTCTGCTACAGTGGCCCAGGGGGTACAATGAATTCAAATTATGAGCAATCATGTCTTATCTGGAGACGTTTTGCCAAGTGAGTACATTCATTATTTGTACTTCAAATTATTTTAGAAATTTTAGTATGAATGAAATTATTTTTTCATATCTGATTACTTTAGTATTTTCATAACATTAAAAATACGTGTAAAATTTTTACATTTTAGAAATATCTTTGCTTAGTATCTATTTTATTATCAAATTGAAAATACTTAAGACTATTAATATAATAATATACTCAGATATGATAGAGGGTTCCTTACTTAATTTCGTGCTGTTCAAGGATTTCGGTTATATCTATTAGAATTAACCAACATTTTCTGGGAGGAAGAAAATTATTATTGATATTTTTTTTCCATCATGCATTAAAAAATTAAAAGCATTTATTTGTACTTTTTCATTTTATTTTATTAAATTAATAGATTTAATTGTGTATTTGCTGAGGGCTTTTATTAGTAAAAATCATTAAAAAAAGAAATAAAATGTTTTTTTTTTGAATTTTTAAATTCTTTTAAAATTATTAGGCTTATTATTATTTAAAGAAAATTCCATGAGCTGTTTGATGTTTTCAACATCAAGAATGAAATTAGCGTTCTATCGAATTGTCTATATTTTCTATGTTTCAGAAGAAAGCTAAGCATTATTGTAATTTGACAGTATAGAGCTTAATTGTGATGAATTTCTCTCATATGAGATAATTCTGAATTGAAATATTGACGCATTGTACTTTCGATATTGTATGAAAACTGTTACATTTTCGAAAAAGGAATTTTGAACAATTAGCCTAGAATTACACAGATTGATAATAATTCGTTACTGCCGCATAAGATAACAGTAAATAGTTAGAAATTCGAAATAAACTCTTCTAGCAAGTTTCAGTTCAGCAGTTTTTATCTAATTTTAAAGAAGTTATAATGAAATGAAGTTATAAAGATATGGATCAAATGTAATTAGTTAGAGTGTGAAATAAATCATTTCGTAAAACTGCTCTTTCATACCGATTTTGTAATTTTTCACATTTTGTTGTAACATATTTTAAGATTTGAATTGTAAATTTTAATTATCAAGTCACGTCAAAATCTATATTTTAAAAGCAATTGTATGAAAAAGATCTATATTTCATTAACAGATGGCGCCACGACTGCTTTGCTATTCAAAATAAAAAGACGTTCTTTGGAATATGAAAACTCTTGGTAGTATAGCTTAATATGTACAAGAAACGTCGTAAATCCATTTAAATTTTAAAAGTTCATAATTGAAGAAAAATGATTAGCAAATATGATCCAAGGAATACCGGGTTTTTTTTTATTATTTTGTATAAATAAATGCTTCCACAAGTAACCAAAAGATTGCGCTCACAAGCCATACTGAAAAGTTTTATGCAAATCAGGAAAATATGAATATGCAATGAAAGCAATCACAATAATATGACACTGTACATTTATTTTAAAATAAAAGTTAGCTCTACTTAATCTTTACTACTAAGTGCAAGGTAAGAGGGGCGCTTCACTGCGCTTATTACAGTTGAATGAGGATTTCGGTTTCGTTGCTACCGATATTCAATCGAATGACATATTTCAGATCTACCAAAGTATCTGGGGATCTCCTTTACATAAGAAACTTTAAATATTCCCGTAACATAAAATCTACTAAAGTCAAATCAGGTGAAAGTGAGAGCCACTTAAATTGACGATCTCGAATTACCACTCAGTCTTCAGTAAAAGTAACTAACAGGAACGGCATGACTCCACGTGCAAAGTTCTGAGTTGCACCCTCCTGCATGAACATCCTGTTGCATCCTGATATGGTTACACAAAAGTATAATTTGCCATTCTGCAGTGATTGTACAGGTTTTCCAGCCGGGTACATGACAGCACTCATAAAAAAATGTAGTGAAACCCCACCAAACAGTCAAATAAAGAGAAAGCTGATATTTAGGCAGGTTGGATTTATGAAGATTTGAGCGTCAAGCCCTGATATGACTATCGATGGTTACGTATTGAACTCACCACACAGTGAAAAAGTGGGCTACATCCATCCACATGAATTTCAGGAACCATTATGGGTCAATTTTCATTTGTGCCAGCGCCCATACAACACTGTTTACTGTTTCATTGGAATCTCCCTGTAACAACTGAGAAAGTATCTTATGTAGAATAATGATTCAAGATTCGATGTAGAATAATTCATATCAACAATTCAGAGATTCTCAATATTCTCTTAGCATTACGTGCACTACTGCTTCCCGATGATGTCTCGGCTACCAATTTTTCCACAATACTTTTTGATAAATGAACGCGGTGCAAGCTTTAAGGCCTTCATGGATGATCTATCTAATTCCCAATTTTCTCGAATTATGGTACTAATTTTAATACCGCATTCAATTAAATAAGGATTTTCTGCGCCTGCAATCCTTTATCCTTGAAAAAGTTTCGCAATGCAATAGTTGTGGATTCACCCAACTTGAAGAATTTTTTTATCCACTATTGCTCGATCTGAAATGCTAACAAGCTTCCAGGATCAAATGAAGAATATATTTTCCGCTAGATGTTTTATTTCAAACCTGATTTGCATAAAACGTTTCAGTATAATGTATGAAAATCTCCCAACGGTTTTTTCCCCCTTCATGGAAAAAAATCTAATAGGCCTTTGACCATATTCAGGGAAACCAAAATTTTTGCAAGTATTACATTTTTATTGATGAATTTGTGAAGTTTGGGTGGATTTAATACGTACTCTGTAAACGGTAAAGAAAATTTGAGTACTATCATAACGTACCATTGAGTAACAGTAAAATATCTCCACAGTAAAATATCTCATAAAATATTGTAAAATAAGCAAACAAGGTTTTAAAAGCTATATATATATATATAACTGTACAAGAAGATTCCTAGAGTTTTTATGCTCTGTTTATTTTTCAGTTGTTTATAATAAAATAGGGACCCGAAAGGCAACCTAGAACATTATCTTTAATTTAAAAAAGGGTTCACTTTATCAAAATTAATACTAATCAAGTGCACTTTTTTTAATAGTCAATAAGTACAAGTAGTGACAAGCCAGTCACATTGATACGGTTATTATATTTGAGCACTGAATGGTTCTAAATATATATTTATTATTGAAACAAACATTTTTAAGTGAAATTTGTTTCTTCAAAGAGATTTTTTAGTTTTTACTTATCTAATGAAAAATCCAACTTACAATGGAATTAAAATTCTACAAGTGAGCAGATAAGAAATTGTAGTTATAACAAGCAGGTTTTTTTCTACCCTGGTTTTTGTCGCTAAATCGAGGCGTTAAGTTGCCTCCACTCTTTTTCTGAGACCTACCTTTTAGTAAGAGGTAGGCAGGGATAGTAATTACGACTGTTGCACTCGCAGAACTAACTCTAAGATTCAACCCTCATTTCCCGATACTGAAATCTTAACAATAGTAATTGAGATAATTCAAAGTTTCTAAAAGTAAGGACATGGAGGATAACTCAATCCTGGTTACCTAATGGAAATACAAAATAATCGTTATATTTTATTTAAGAAAATTAGCTAAGTACCGATTTTCGATGAGGGACTTCTAACAAAAGAAGATGAATATGTATTAAACAAATGCGTTCTATAGAGGCAATCAGAGAACAGTACCGACGCTCTGAAAAAGCAAATGAGAGAAAGCGAAAGAAAGAAAAAAAAATAAAGAAAGCGAATTTAATATGGAATACGAGGGCATAGTTGGTAGAGTAGCAAATCTCGGCTGTAGAAACTTTTTCCAAACCTATGCTAAAGTTAAGAGGAGAATAACTTTTTTTTCTCTGATATAGTATTTAGAGATTTATAATGTGCAAATTTTAATAATTTCAAAGGAAAATTATCCTGCAGCCCCAGGTCTGTTCATCAACTAAATGCCTATTTATTTTTATCGTTCTTTCTCGGTTTTCATTCTTCCGCTGTATTTCCTTTTTTTTTCAATACATTGTTCCATTAAAAGCTAAATCAGATTTAAAAATTAAGAACCAACTTTTTAAATAATATCATGGGGGGTTGTTTTTTCAGTCTTAATAGACGATCCTCTATAGCTTTGATGGTAATGACTGATTAAGAGAAACAAATCGTAATATACATATTTTAATAGTTACCCAAATAGTTTCCAATGAAATGTGTATTGAAAATTGTTCTCTCAAATTGCGCTTGTCTCATTTACGGAGGTTTTTTTTTGTTTTTCCGCAATAAAAGCACATTTATTATCAAAAATTGTTTCTTTTATGAATGTTAGGCGTACCGAAATTTCTGTGTTTATTATTTTTGCGAGAAACATAGAAAGAATCACATTACAAAGAACATGTTCTTTTATTAATCCTACAGTCTCTTTGAAACATCGCAAAGCTTATTTTGGGCCAGTTTTGGACTTGTGGAGTTGGAGAACTTCGAATTGACCGGAATCAAAAGTTACACTCGTTTTTGGAGTCTTCTCATGTTTGGATCTTACTCTGTAATTAATGTAGTGGTTTTACTTAATCTTCTCATTGCAATGATGAGCAGCTCTTACCAAATAATTTCTGTAAGTAAAAAATGATTTTTTTTGTCCTTTGAATAATTATTTTCTTATCAATAATAATGTTCCCTAAATTTTCTTTTTTGGGGACTTAATGCATTATTAGACTTTTTTGAAGTTACTAATGCATAAATCAATCATCAAAATGCAAGAAAAATATTGAAAAAATTAATTGCTGTTTTATAAAATGCATCAGTGATGTACGAAAAATGCTAACAATTTTAAACGGAATTAAAATATCTGTAAAATATATACAAGTTTATAAACTATAGAACTCCTTTTGTAAGAAAAATAATTGAATTTTAGCATTTTTAGTTAGTAATTAAATTACTTTGAAATTGCACAAGACCTTTTTGATGATTGTTAATTCTGCCAAGCTTTCATAACTTGCAGAGAGTTCGGATTCTTAAGGCAGTAGCTAAAGAGAACTCTTATTCAGTTTTATCAATATATATTTCTACTTTCTTTATATGTTTCTGATAATTAAAGTTCTTTGAACATATCTTTTCATGAAAAAACTGGATCTTTTGACACGCAATTTAGTTTTTTAATTCAATTTTCTATTATTCAATTTCATTATATTCTTGTACTATATAGTTTTAAAATTAATTCTTAGATTTTGCTTTTCTGAGTAGGACAATAATCTTTTATAGTAATTGATATGTATACTTAATTTTTATATTTATTGTCTTTTCTACTTATTTCTATACCTAGACTCATTGCAAGGTTTTACTCTTAATTTAAATAATATAATGACTTAAAAATGCATTTCCTTTCTAAAAACTATTGACATTGCTTTTAATTAAGTCAAGGAACAAAATAATGCAACCATTAATAAAATTAATAAAGCTTGTTATCTAATTGCAAGTTGTCTTGAGCTAGATCATGACGTCATATTTTTCTCCTGAAATTTCTGTTGGCATTCTAAAATTGGCGCAGAACGATTGATATGCAGAATTTGAGTACAAACCAACTCCTTTTTATATTTTACATATAAAACTATGCAAACATTTATTACATTGGAATATATGGCTAACAGTAACTTTTTTTCTCCTGAAAGGAACGATCAGATATAGAATGGAAATTTGCTCGAAGTAAATTATGGATGAGCTACTTCGAAGATGGAGCAACAGTCCCTCCGCCATTTAATATCTTCCCTACATCAAAATCCTGCAAGAGATGTGTATCTTGTTCTATCAAACCATCTTCGTCGTTGAAGGCAAGATTCTTTCATATAATATCTAGCTTGTTTATTTTTATTTTTCAAAACTAGAAATAAGTCAAAATTAACTTGTAATTATCTCGCTTACATTTTTTTTCAAATATTTTTTATTTCCATCTGTAAATAAACGAGCGTGGAAAAACATTGTTTCAAAAATAAATAAATAATCATTAAAATCTCATCAGTAACTTAGTTGTTCAATCGGGAATCACTAATCTAATGGTTAGGGAACCTGAACCAAAGTAAGGTGTAAGGTAATTTATTTTATCATCTGGTTATGATCTTAAATAGGATTACTAAAAAGAGAAGTGCCTGCTAGGTAACAACAGAAGTGCTCCAGTTTCTTTAAAAATTCCTGGAAGACATCCTATGTTCATTTACTAAAGTTTAGTCTTCTGCTGCCTGTGTGCTCTAATATCGATTAGACTAATATAAGATGCTACATTTCCCGTTTATCACAAGTCTTTAATTCATTGATTTGACAAGATATATATTCAGTAAAATTAGAATAATCTCCATCATTTGAAAAGAATAAAGAGGATATATCACACATTATACAACCTACGTCTATTCATTGGAGATAAGTTTTAATTCTGATTTAGATGCAAAAATTCTTTTAACCAACAGAACATGTCTTATAAATTTATTTTTAAAGCTTAAAACTTTTCATTGAACTTAAAAATGTTTAATATTAAGATCTGCTTGCAGATCTTCATTAGACTTGATTTTTTTTTTACTAAACACTTGGTTTAAAAAATTAGGAGAGCTGTTTATAGATCGGCCTAGAAATTATGACCAGCTATCTAGTGGCAAGGATGGTTCATCAACCAGTATCTCGCTTTCTGAATTACCTGGTCATGTTAAATGCTAACAAAAGATCCATTCTTTGTCTCTACCACCACCTCGTCTTTTCAAGTGCCCTGTCATGTTAATGGAATTAAATGTAACTATGAAGCGCAATGCCATTTATGAGAATTATTTCATATGCATGTAATGAATATGTCCTTAATTTGTTACATCATTGCAAAGTTATCTGAATCTAAACTTGTCATTTGGTAAGAGCACAATACCTGCTAGACTATTTTTTCAAATGATTCCTTTTGTTTGAAAAATAACGGTTTTTTTTTCTCCCCAGGTCAAGGAAGAATTAGAAAGGGATAACAAATATAGGGTAATGTATTTTTATTTCTCTACCAATCAACAATTATTCTTTGTTTCATAGTTGACAAAGTGGTTAAGATATTTGAATAGTTTAATATTTTATTTTAAGTAGAATGCGTTTTAAAAATCATTACACATTACTAAATTGTTCAAAACTAAAATGAAGTAAAATGTAACTTTAATTTAAAGTTAATTTTACTTTATTAAAGTAAAATGTAACTTTAAATTTAATTAAATGTTAAAAAATTAATAAACTTAAGTAAAATTAATAAAAGAATTTTCACTTTTTCAAGTTCAGAAATTGTTATTTTTAATCGCTATTTTCATGGAACTGCTATTTGAATCCAATTCTGGGAAGAGAGGAAGAATAATAACCGCTATATTATTTAATTAACTTTATTACTACTCTTAGCAGTTATTTATGTTCATAAAAATAAATTTAGGTCTTCTTTCCGTTTAAGTTTGAATAATTTAATAGTTTATTATTTATGATCTATTATTACATTATTATTTGGTTCGAAGAAGGCTTGCTTTCAGAAAAGGAAATGTAACTAGCTAATTTTTTTAAATTAAAAGGTTAAATTCAAAGTTGAGTATTTTTTCTCTATTTTTTATATATCCTTTCTGTGTATTGCATCCACCCAAACCGTGATCTATTGACCATTTCCAAAGCATTAGAGATATACATATACTTCCATTTGGAGAAATATTTTAAATGAAGTAATTATTTATGCTTTTATAATTAATAATTATAACGCTGAAAAATATTAAATATATAATTAAAATCTAAATTTTTACTCCATTATAAGAACTTAGTAGCTATATTTTGTAAAGTATTTTCGATACATTAGTATTTAAAAATAAAAATAAAAAAGAATTCAGCATTCCGACTATATATCTAAAAGAGTTATGAAGTCTTGAAGGTCATTATCTAGACAATGACTACAATCACTGTCTATTTTAACAATTAAACTCCGTGGTCCAAAGAATGTTCTTAAGAGACTATAAACAAATGGAAATTATGTATTAGTTTTCGATTCATTTCGATTAAATGACGTGAGAAAATTTTGCTACAGCTTTGTAAAGATTTTTAATTTTTAAATTTTTTGCTCAGAACAGATTTAATATAGATTATTTTTTAGTCATTTTATTTAACCCTTTACAATGTATATAATTCGGGTACATTTAAAGAGTGTTGCCCGTTTTATTGTGTTTTATTAATCTTTCCCAGTAAAAAATATTCCACAATTTTTGTTAATTAGCTGATTAATTTTTGAAATTAGGAATGAGGAATATAATTTCGAATGATCATTCAAGCCAAACTGTAAGTCATACGTAGCATCATTATTGAAATTTAAAGATAAAATGACCTGATAATGTTCACTGTTAAATATATTTATCATTTAATTTTAAGTAAATCAAACAAAATAAAGTTCCTAACATTTTTAGCACTAAACACAAATTTTTAAAAGTTTTAAATAAATGAATAATGTAACAAATTTTTTATTTCACTCTCTGTTTAATTGGAAGGCCACAATAAGAGTTATGTTAGAATAGATGCGTATATAAAAATAAAATAATAAATGAATCCGTTGTACCCTATTATAATTTTATTAATAATATTTTGTCATTTATTTATTTGATTAAACAGTTCTGTGTCAGTTAAAAATATCAAATATGAAAGATTTAAAAAATATGGAGCATATTTATATCTACTAATACTGGGGAAAATGCTATTGTTAGGGGAAAAAAGTTTTATTTTGATTTTTGAAATATTATTGTAAACAAACAAGACGAAATTTTATCTTGCCTGCATGAAATTTTGTGAATCGATAAAATTTCGAAAGAAAGAAATGTTAACATACACAAGAGTCACTTTTGGATAACCAATTACTTTTCAGCTTTTGAAAATTTCTATAAATGTAAAACATAATTAAAATATGCCATGAGTAATGCCATAATGTAAATATGCCATGATTATCAATGTGTGTTGTTTAATAATTAAACTATTCTGTTATTGTATTGCTCTTATTATAAACATAATTGTGCAATACTATTTAACTAACATAGACATATTTCTGCGGCAATACTTTGTAGCTGTTTTTAATGCTGAATGTGATCTTTCTCGATTTTAGTTTTAAAAAGGAAACATGAGGAATTCAAAATCTATTTTCCTCAAATGATGATAACAATATATATCAATAAAAATCAATAATACTACTTATAAAAACTATAATAGTCATATAATAATTGGTAATAAAAATGTTCATTATTTCTTGATTTTTTTAAATTCTTAATTTAAAATTGCTTTGAAGATGTTATTCAAATTATATATCGCTACAACAAAATTTCAAATATGCTTCAATTAATCGGAACCATATAATTTCAATTTCTATATTTTGATCAAAGTTAATCAATGAAAATAAATCTCTGATCGAGTGAAAACTTATTGCAAATAGAAGGAAGAAGGAAACACTGGTTAAATCCCTTGAACTATATGTTAAATATGAATTACTAGATTTCGTACTTTTAACAAAAAATTACTTACAAATCAAATAAATAGTGTTATTTTAATGCAGATTGTCATAAAAGCCATATAGTAGGATTTGTACCAGATTCCTGCTTTATGGCTATAATCCAAACTGAAAAAAATGTGAATATAATAGAGAGCAAAAACAGTAAGCTCCCTGTGTAAATTGTGTAATGAGAAAGCAATCACGATCGCCAAAAGCCGGATGTTTCTTCGCAAATTCGAGGTATCGATACACCATTGCTCCCAGGTCCAGATTTTTAAATTGACAAACTATACAAATGCCCACCATTCCCAAGATCTCAATAGTTTTCTGCAATCTTTTCAGAAATTTTTTATTTTGTGCTGTCATTTAACTCGCAAAAAATAGGCTCTCGAATTTATTCAAATGAAAATAAAGTGCCATTTAATTTTTGAAACATTATTCGAACAAGGATTCTAATAGATTAACTTCTTAAAGTTTTGTATCAAGCTGCTTTTATAATTCTTAGAAAATATTTCGCTTTATAACTTTTTTTAAAAAAGTCCAATCTTATATTTTAGTAATATTGATGAAAGCTATTATTTTGATTATTTGACTTTACCATTTCGATAAAATTAATTAAAAAATTCAAAATGGGGCATGTGGCATTAGGAAGAGGGTAACTTCCTCTTGGAACTTAGAGTGCGTAAAAGGCTGCTGAAGAACTTAAAGTGATCCTGTTTGCGGTTTCCCGTTATGACGATTCTGATGAAGATTCAAAGATAAGTTAAAACTTAATATTCTTGTTTGTTTTGATATAAATGGAATAAAGCATTATTAAACTTTGATGATATGACATCAAAGATATTTTATATATTTGATTACACTAAGTAATTCATAACATTAGCCTTTATGTATGACTACAACGAACAAGGTTACTATGTGTTCTATGGTTACTGTGAAAAATTATCCCTTCACTTATTTAAACAAAGTGCAAGGCATTTTTTTTATTGAAGAGTAAAATGTCAGTTCAATAACCGGCTTTAAAGTTATCCACGAAGTATTAACTTTTATAATAATGAATTCTTACTGAATCTTGTCACCTTTGGTTTTCAGTCTGTTATGAAGTGCCTGATTCGTCGTTATGTAACGACACAACAGAGGAAAGCAGAAGAAACCGGAGTTACAGAAGATGATGTCAATGAAGTGAAGCAAGCAGTAACAAGCTTTAGAAGCGAGCTGTTTGAAATTCTGAGAACAAATGGAATGAAAGGCGTTAATTCTGCTTCAGAAAACTGTAAGAAATCTCGAGTTCTTGTATTGATTATTTCTAAAACAACTTGAAAAAAGTATTAATTAACCATTTTTGGTGGATCATTATTATGTGTTGCACTTTTCAGAAATTTACCTTCTGGGGAATTTTTTTTTATTGATTTCAGGCCGTAGGGGAACATCCAGATTCTGAACATAATGATTATACCACTTTGTAAACTTGCATAGATAGTTTATGAATGGAAATTGTTGTCGGTGAATATATAGAGGCTTTTGAAAATACATGAATTTGTCAAAGCAACTGTCAGAAAGTTGTGCTTCATTTAGGATTAAAGCGAGTTGTAATGAGGATGGATCACATAATTTCATACTGTATTCCAATGGAGAATTCAATTAAAAAACTGACGAATCCTTCAAGAAAAATGCTCAAAATAAATATACTGGAGAATCTAAACATATTAGAGACTAGTATATTGAAGAATAATATTGAAGAATTAATATCCTTTCATCCGTTTTTCAAAATTGAGTGCTGAGCTCTCGTTTTTGTTTCCAAATCCCTTGTTAATTCAAAAATTCAAAACCATAGAACAAAACGTTTTGATCCTTTTGCAAGATATAATCAGACAGCAAATAACTTAAATTCTCGTGAAACAACTTTTTGTAATATTTCATGCTCATAAAGTTTCACGTGACCGATTAGAGAGGACGCTTGAATTTTTAAAGTTATCTTTATTTCATTCCGGGAGATATAAATTACGTTCAAGAAAGAAGTTGAAAGATGAAATTGACGTCCATTCACATCGAGAATCAAGTGCAAAGGAGTGAGAAAGAGAGAGAAATATTTTTCTCCAGTGATTTTATGCTATGAGATTCTAATAGGAATTTCTTTGACACGTGTAGATTTAGGCAAAGAAAATATAGGTATCTTTTAAAAGAATTTTCTAGGCAGGCCAGATTTCTATCTCTTCACTCGCAACGTGAGAACCGTTGATTTTACAGTTTTCTAGAGGGCGTGTAGATTTAATCATATAAAGAAGTAGGAATTGGATAAGGAAATAAGAGAATTTTTTTAAAGTTAACATGGGTTAAATTAAGAAAAATATTCAGGAAATTTATTAAGTTTAAATTATATTTAAAAATATTATTAGGCATATATATAACAGTACCATCTCAAATTTCAGAGGATAATTATTGCATTTTTGATTACAAAAATATGTTGAAATAATTTGTGTCTTAAGAATGTTTTTGAACAATGAGAAGATTGAATTTTTAAGAATCTTTCATATCCATCCGTTTAATTAATTTTAACGGGAATATAGACATTTATCTTTAATATATTAAAATAAGTCCTTATAAAATAAAAGATTTTTTTTGAGATTTTATATAAGCATTGAGACGAAATTCAAAAAATTCTGCTAGCATTAAAATGCATTTCCTTTTTCTTCTTCTTCTTCTCTAATTCGATCTTTTCTTCTTTTCGATTTTTTTTAGTGAGCCGCAAAGAGCGTTTAAGAGAGCGACGTCTTCTGAAAGACTTCAATATCGACTTAGTGGAAACGGTCGTGGGTGCTTTTATGAAAGAACCGGAAGGAAAAGCTAAATTTAGTCTCATTCGACGCCTAACGGCCGGAAAGCGAGAAAAGGCCAAAAAGAATTGGAACGCCATTGTTGGTGCAGCGAAATCGAAACAGAATCCTATTGGAAAGACCTCTAATAACAGTGGTAGTTTGAAAGACTTACGTGAAAAAGTGCTCCAAGAACAAGAAATAGCTACATCGAGAGGTGTTCAGAGATTTGTCTTGGCAGCCAAAAGAGTCGTACGGGATCAAGCGGCTTCCAAAAATAAGCATGACAACACGAATAGCATAGCATCAATTGAAGAAGAAATTCCAGGGACTTTCTCTGCTGGTAATACTCCTCGCAACTCGGTACAACAGGAACTCACAGATGAGCAAGCTAGGAGGCCTTCTACAAGCAGTGGTACTCGACTTGAAGTACCCTCTGGAGTTACTGTAATAAATGTCGAATCTAAAAGTACTGAGCTAATTACATCTGAACAAAAAGACAAACCATCATCCAAAAGTCCCTCTGAAGAAAAGAAAGGCTCAAAAGTTCAGGGATTGATTGCGTCTTTTGATAACAGTCATGTGGAAGATGAACATTCAAAAGATTCTCCAAGGAGACATTCTGCTCCTCCAGCTGATGGTACAGATGGTAAAAACCTTTCTCGTTATCTCTCCGAAAAAAAAGATGCGAAACCATTCCCAGAAAAGGATGAGACAGTTGGATGGTTGTAAGTTAAATATAGTAAATCCAAATGAAGTCGAAATGTTTCCTGAACTTAAGAAAACTTATATTTCGCTGAGTATCTCTTAGTTTCTCTTAATAGATTTCAGGAAGAAGTCCAAATTTATATATTATGAAATCTTTCGAAATATTTTTCGATAGAAAACGATACCTTTGCCTAAAACAATGTTTTAAAAAAATTCTTCGTCTTACTTTTTGAAAAGCCTCAAGGAAGTATTAATTTTTGTTAATACTTTTGTAAAAATTAAAATTTGGTGAAAATATCCTCAAAGAAATAAACTCGCTGTTTACAAATTTTGATTTTTAAAAATTAAGAATTTGATTTTACATGCAAACATAGTATGAATATTAAATTCATTATAAAATTAAAAATTAGGGATGAGTAGGATATATAGATATAAAAAAAAAGGAAAACAATATTCTGGTTACTCTTTCAGTGCTTGCATGAGAGATTGGTTCATAAATGCATAGAAAAGAAAGAATTGAGAAAAAAATCTGAAACATGAACAAAGTTTTACTTTTCGGAATGAATTGATAGATCTGTTAAGCATTATTATTCTCCATATATTCACTGAAGCGTACTAAGTTATAAAATCAATCATCTATTATCACAGACATCAACAAGCTAATAATGTGCTCAAGATGTGAACCTTGGTTCTTAACTATATTTTAAAATATCATTTTTGTTCGCGATCTTAAAATTCTCAAGTAAATTCCTGTGGTCTGAAAGACGGTAATGGAATTGCTCATAGTCTGAAAATGGCGTCTTGCGTTTTTTAGTTGCTGAAAGTGTACAACTCATAATAAGTAAATTTCTTTTACTGTTCGTTTTCAGAATTAAAAGTAACTTCTTTCTTTTAAACGAAATCTTAGTATAAATAATTAGTTGCATTAGCTTTCAGTTTTGATGACGACAATTCTGGATATATATTTTTAAGATACAAAACATATTTATTTGTCTCAGATTTATTGTTGTCATCGGTAAATAAAACTTTTTCTGAAAATTGCCCTTGTCCTTTTCTTGTTATTTAACTCCTCGTATAACCATCTAAATACCTGCATGAATTAAGATACGCATATTCAAAATATGTGGAAAGTATCAAAGGCATATAGGTCTTTTCTTCGGGGGGGGGGGTAAATTTTAATGTCTGAAATTCTTAAAAACCTGGAAGGAAAATTTACCAGTGTCACGACTTGATGTTTTAAAGGAAATTCTTTCTCTGTTATTTCAACAAAATATACAAAAGAAAAGTTAACTTATTCTCTATGCATAGATAATAAGTTAACAGGTTCACTATTTATTGCAGATCACTTTTTTTGTCAGTTGTTTGCTTGAGCTCAGAAATTTTTTTATAAAAAAAGTTCTTAAAAGATTTTTTTTTTTTTGCTGAATGAAGCATACATATGTAAAATTAAATATTAGCATAAAATTAAAGATAAGACCATAGAAAACCTTTTATTTGTTTTGGAAGAAAACTATTTAAAATTATTAAATATTGCACATTAAGTAATTTCAAAAATTGGGACTTTCCTCAGAATCTGAAGGCAGTGACTGATGTGAATAAACACATATGATGCTTTGCGATTTCTTTTTTTTTCAACATCGTAATATATAAATATTGAAGGCAGGATTAAATCTTTGATTTTAGGGCTATTATTTGTTGAAACCATGCATTCAGATAATTTTATAAAATGTTTACATCTAAAGAAAACGTTTCGCCTTAAAGAATTTTATTGCCATTCATTGGAAAAAAAAAATATGAATTTCAGCTTTAAATGTTTATTGTGTGTGTGTGTGTGTGTGTGTGTGTGTGTGTGTGTGTGTGTGTGT